>MKEJ01069157.1:11980-23845 GCA_001753735.1 Embelia ribes | reverse complement strand
TCATCAAAGCCTTAAAATCCCAATAATTTGGGTCAGTCAAATGGAACCAAAATAAGATATCACGTCGGCTCGTTAATGTGAATTTTTAGAAGCCACCATTCCTATCTAAAGCAACTTGCCCTAATAGAGGATCTAATTATCTAACTACAATTCCATTCTAAAATGTCCTATCAACAAACAATTAAAGCCCAAATTAAACCAACTAACTAGCAATACAGGATCATCATCATCCAACCTTAAAATTCCAATAAATTAGAATTGGCTAAATGAAACATATTGGATCGTTAACACAAATTTGTATACACCACTCGTTTCTATCCATGGCAACTTGCTCCTCTATTTCTAACATGTGAATATACTTGTCTATCACGCAGTTAAATTCTACCTCTACCTCTACCTCTACCTCTCCTCATTGTTCCTGCCTCAAGACTCTCACACTTTCTAATTGGTATAGTGATAAGTCTCCTTTTTATATGCACCAACCACTTTAAACGACTCTCTCTCATCTTATCCCCAATTGGAGCAACTCCTAATTTATTTGGAATCTCTTCATTCCCAATTCAATCTTTCCTAATTTTTCCGTACATCCATTTCAACATATGCATCTTTACTATACTCATCTTATGTTTATCTTATTTCCTAGTAGCCCAACAATCAGTTCCACACAATAAAAATGGTCTAACCTCAGTCCAGTAAAACTTTCATTTCAATTGTAAAGGCATATTGCGATCACATAAAATCCTGAATTTCTCCCCCTCATCTATCCTACCTGGGTTCCATAATAGACATCTCTTTCTATCCCACCATTACACTGCAAAATGGATACTAGATAAAAGAAATAAACAGCTTGTGGTACCACCTCTCTACCCAATTTAACTACAATTGGGTCTACCACACGTTGTTCAATGACAAAAGCAAAATCAATTGGGTTTCACTTAAAAATACCTCTATTCATTTCTACCCAACATGACAAATCCTTCATTGACTAGTTACAAGATTAAAGTCTTGTATATGATTTACATGGGCACCCTACCTTTGAAAGTTGATTTTCAAGGGTAAATTATACTATATTACTATACTCATGTGATTGTTACAATTATAAATCCAATTCATTCAATCAGCAAACAATCAAGTGGAGCTCAATTGAGATCAACTAGGGTTCAAGATTATAGTATCTAAGTCAAACACACAATCAAACCAACACGAGCACAGAGGAGAGAGAGAGAGAGACGATGTAACGCTGGTAGAACTTTTGCTTGAAGTGGTGGATGACGTCAGAGCGAGAGGCCATCTGAGGAGGGATGAGGATGTTGGACCAGTAATCGGACCACCGAGGATCGTTCTCGTAGTCGTACGCCGCCGCCGCTTCCTTCTTCGTCCTCTGCCGATCCTCCTCCGACCCCATCTCTCTCTCTCTCTCCCTCTCTCTCTCCCACACTAGACTAGATTCTCGATAAAATCAATCGATCGAGGATTGGGCCGCTACTAGTCGTCGTAACTTAAAATAACTATACGACATCGTTTGGTATTGCTTTTGATTTATCATTTTGGAAAAGACTCTGTCAGAGCATTCATACCAGCTTTGCTAAATAATGTGGGCTAAAACAGCTCGAAAAAAATTTATTTTTGTATTTTATTTATTCTTTATTTGTGTATATTATGTATTACATTAATTATTTTACCTAATGAATATAATTTTAATTATATTTTATATTTCTATTTATATAGATAAGAATTATATTTAAAATTAATATTGATTGCCAAATATTATTTTTTAAAAATATTTTATACAAAATAGTTAAATATATATGTCAATATGAATATCATTTTTAAGAATTGTTCGCTAGCTATTATGCGTGTATAGTAAACAAAAATATATTTAATGAATTTAAATTTATAATCTTTAATTAAAAAAAAGGAAATAAAAATGAATTAAAAAATAAGAATAGAAAAATGGAACAAATTTTAACAATGCTATAGTGAGTTGCTAAATTTAGCAATGGAGATAGCTAATAGGTAAATTAGTCATTGATTTAGCTAAACTGATGTATGAGTATTTTTTGAAATTCTTATCATTTTGTTAGCTAAAATAGATAGAAATAAACATTTAGCCAATCTGACGTGAATGCTCTTACAAAGTTAATACTCCTATTGCAAAGTTAATACTTCTATTTTAATAATCATATACTATTTTTTTAATGCATATTATGAAATAGAGTAAAAATATTTTGGATTTCATTAATATTAATTGATATTTTTTAATTCTGATAAAAAAAAGAAATGAGACTATTAAAATGGGTCGGAAGAAGTATTTTAACAATTGGATTATCAAATAAGCTCCAAACATATAATAAATTTTAAGTTTATATGTTTGATCCCTAATAAATATGAATGTAATGTATTATAATTTCCAAATACATTATATGGGAAAATATTCCCTCTATTAGCGGTGCAAGTGCGCACTAGAATTTGACACATATGCATGTTGGGTAATTATTTAGGGTTCCCATATGCATAAAACTACTTGTATATCAATTCGTATACAGACGATGTGTAAAAATTTAAATATAAAGAGGAAATTTAAAAATAAATAAATTCTTGTTAAACTTATTTTTAGAAAATAAAAGTAATTATGGCACATCGCAAAAATAAAAATATTGGCAATACTTTTGAGACAGAGGGAGTACTTTATTTTAACAACGAGGGCGCATAGATATATGACAATATCATTACATATAGAGTTTTTTTTTTTAAATCACAAATTAAATTATAATTCCAATTTATTTTTTTTTTGAAAACCCAAACAAAGATATATATATATATATATTGTTGAATCAAATTATCGAAAATCTTTTTAAGTATTTTGATGATAAAACTTTAAGCTAATAATATTAATTATCGCTCCAGATTTTGTTTATGTAATGTGTTTATCAAGTAATTTCAGATATGTACTTCATAGGTTGTCTCGATAAAATTAAGATTTGGCAAAAGTTCAAACAAAGTACAAATTCTCATTTTTAGTGATTGTATAACGGTATACAAGTGTGTAAAGGTAGACATAGCGCTAGTGACGGCTTCCAGAGAGCTCTGCAAAAAGAATGAGGTCGTGCAACGGTACACAATGATGTGTAAAGGTACACAATGAAATATTACACATAACGTTTGTAATGGCTTCGAGAGAACTCTCTAAAAAGAATAACGTCGTGTAATGGTACACAATGTGTGTGTGTAACGATGGTACACCACACTGTGACGCTACACATAGCGTTTGTGACGACTTCCAAAAAGCTTTGCAAAGAGAATGGCCCTGTGTAATAGTACACAAGTATCTATGTAATAGTACACTACTTAGTACCGATACAGAAGGTCTGAGTACCGAAACAAACTGCAAATTTAATTATAATAGTTATATTTGATTAAGGCTCAACTTGCCTTATATTGTCATTAATGGCCTAAAACGGCTAATTTATCCTCAAGACATATAAAATGAGATTCAAATCAAAGTTTGAAGATTAAGAATCATAAGACTATTGTCCCATTACTCATACAAGTAAAGATCAAGCATTCAAAAAATTCAAAAACCCAATTCCAATTTTGAAGCTATCAAATATAACTCATTCTCAATTTTTGATTCTTAGAGTGTATTAAGAGCTTGTAATAGTGTGATCTATACTTAGATCAATTGTACAACTTGTGAGGATCCACTATTTGTAATCTCTCCACTTCCAAGTTTTTAAATCGTGTAAGGGTTTGCTCCAAGACTTGAGAGGTATCTCAAGCAAAGTGATTAGCACCCGGGAAGCTAATAGTGTGTTGTAATCATTTCATTGGTGATAACGGAACCTCAAGAGGTGTCTTGGAAGAATAGACGTAGGGAATCAACGTGATCTTTGGTTGAACCACTATAAAAACTAAATTTTCCATTTTCTTCTCTCAAACTCTTTTTAATTAGTTCATTGATTTTGATTAGTGCATCATTTGCATAGAAATTCATATAGTTTCCTTACTCATTTAATTATTAAGTCGTCTAATTCTAAAAAGATTATATCTTTATCCTTATATATTTTTTAGAACACAATTCAACTCCCCATCTTATGCTTGCCTAAGGTCCAACATATGTATATATATATATATATATAACCCTGAGAGTTACAACTTACATCAGAAAAACAAACGTCCAGACTGAAACAAAAACTAAAACCAACAGAAAATAGAAACTACTTAGGGTGTCTCCAAGTAGGAATCTTCATTCTATCACTATACCAAGCTTTAAAAACTTTCACAGGCAATTCCCTTTCAGAGTGATAAACCCATCAATTCCTTCTGCACTCAATTTAGCCAAAGCATCCGCTATATGATTTCCTTCCCTAAAGATACGCGTTACTTCTACAACAATATATTCTGCTAGGCACAAGATTTTATATGAAATGAAGTTTGCTTTTCTTTGAGAACCAATCAACAAAAAGACTTGAATCTGCTTCTACTTCAATTTTGTTAACGCCAAGTTGATAGCATATTAACAAACCAATCAATAAAGCATTAACCTCAGCAAAATTATTTGTTGTATGACCCAAGTTCACAGCAAGAGCTCCCAAAACATAATGGTTAGCATTTCTAATCGCATCTTCACTTCCAAACCAATCAGGATTTCCCTTTGCAGCATCATCTATATTCATTTTAAGATTTTCCCCAACAAAAGGAGACCAGCTAACTAGACAAGGCCTTTTCACCATTACAGTTTTGCAATACAAGTGAAGAATACTAAGAGATATATTTCCATTGAAAGAAGAGACAACAGAGGGCTTAACAAGATCATTGATCTTCCACAACCAATTCTGAATTTTCACTTTAACTGAAGCAATATTTCTACTTTGATCCTGGTACTTTATAGAATTTCTATAGAGCCAAATCTCCCATAAAATTAAACCAGGAACAACAGACGCAAATAAACTAGACTAATTCCATCTTTGGATTGATCCCACCACTTCAAACATTTGCTTCGCCAACGTAAGCAATTTAGTAGGCTTATGCCAAAGATACTTGCATAATGATCAAACCCACGTGGCAATATCACTTGAATTAAACAAATGCTCTTCAAATTCACAAAAAGGAACTTCACAACAATGACATTTGGAAACTATAGGAATAGAGCATTTAAAAACTCTATCATCAGTTGGAATCCCTTTTATGCCATAATTTCCAAACAAAAGCACCAACTTTTCTAGGAATATATGAATTCCAAACATAAGAAGAAATGGACCAAACAGCTGCAAAATTTCTTAAAACTTTCCAAACAGATTTAGTTGTAAATAAACCGTGAGAATTTAGCATCCATATTGGCTCATGACTAGGGCTATCCTTGGCATCAATCATATTACTTTTAACGAAACTACATCTTTTACTAATGGCTTTCTATAAGTGAGAATGATTTGATTTAGCAATAACATGCCTGGAAATATTCTGCCTGTCTATATACTTAGCTCTCGTAAAAGTAGCAAACAAAGATTGAGAGGTCAATATATTCCAGGCTAGCTTAGAATGTAAAGCCCTCGTAACATCAGATAAGGATCTAATACCAAGATTCCCTTCCTCCACAGCTTTGGAAAATTTTGACCAAGAAATCCACACCTTTTTATTGTTTCCATCCAAATCGCCCCAGAAAAAATGGGAAAAAGCAGTCTCCAATTTCTTAATGACAGATTTTTCTCATTGTAACACAGCCAAGATATGAAGAGGCAGAAAGGTGAAAACAGATTGAATTAAAGTAAGCTTCCCTCCTGCTGAAAGAATTTTACATTTCCACCCAACAATCTTTTTAACAACCGTATTGATCATAAATTCAAATTGACTTTCATTAAGCTTTTTATAACTTAGATGAGCCCCTAAATAAATGTAAAGGAAGTTGCCTTCTTGAAACTTAGTAGTATGGGAAATGATTTTCTTTCTAACTTGAGGCATAGAAGGATGAACATAATAATTACTTTTAGAGGAGTTAATAATCCCACAAGAAGCAAGAGCATAATTACTCAAAAAATGCATAAGAGCCTCAAGATTGTTCTTTGATGCATTTGCAAAAATGAGACAATCATACCATGGCAAATATAGGCTCTCAACAGATTTATCTAATTAAAAGAAAAGCCAAAAGTGTAACAACCCATATATTTAAACGGTCAAATCTGTTCAAATTGAAATTTTTGGAACTTAATTCGAAAAATTGAAAAAAAGTAGAGAGTTAATATTTGCCAAAAACCCAATTAGAAACTAGCCTCCTTTCTCCCTCTTCCCGTTCTTTCTCACTTTGTTTCTGTTTATTTCCTAATTGATTTCAAAAATCTTTCCAAAATATATCAAATCACAGCAAGGGAGAAATCAATCCCCAGTCAAATCTGTAAATCACTCCTCCTTTCCTATTTCTAGTTCTAATGTATATTATATTATATCTATATACATATGCACTAGAAAAACCCTAGCCTCCACAATATTTTTATCAATTAAAGGTGGGTCTATTTCGAAAAACAATTCAATCACAAAAATCGAGCCTAAGGTGGGGTTTTCTCCATCCAGTAACCAACCCACATTTGATTCTCTTTTTGATAGAATGGCCTGTACAGGAAAGTAATGTGTCTATTCTAAAATTACTCGTAAAGTGTGTAAAGAGTATAAGAGAAAAATACTAAAAAAATAAGTTTTGTAATATGCAATTGTTGTTTATTTGGTTTTTTTATCTTTTCGGGTTGTGAGAGTTATCATGCGTTAACGATAGGGATATAGGTTTTGTTTAACCTCTCTTCTTTCGGAAAATTTAGTAAATGGTTTGTCTTTAAAGTCTAGCCGTGACGAGTGAATTGTTATTATTAGTCGATTTTCTTTAGCAACATGATGACAATTTTCTTAAAGTAGCATTTCTTTTAAGTTCTGGTTAATTATTTTGTATTTCTGTTGGTTGAATTATTTTGTTGCCTTTGGTATTTTTTCAATTTTTTTTTTATATCCTTTTTTTTGTTATAAAATTTTTAATTTCTACCGCGTGGCTTTCAACTGGGGGTGGGAAGTGCGTGCGCCATTTCTCCCTCTCTTCTACTTTGTCCAAATTTTTTTTTTTTTTTCTAAATTAAAATTCACAAAAGTTTGCCATTAGAACTTTTCAAAATTTTTACAGTATAATTCAAGGATGGAGGCATTTTAATAATGCCATAACTTCTCACAAATCTTCTAGCATCGAGGTTCGAGTCTCCCCTATGTTTAGAATTTTATTCTACTTTTTGAAATCTTATTATTTCTTTTTTGGGCTTGCTTGGATTATATATTTGGACTTCTTGGGCTTCTTTTTATAAATGTGGTATTAGATGGGCTTCTGATAAATTTAACTTTTTTAATAATCAATATTTTTAGTTTTTTAATACTTCTTAATAGTTATAAAAAAAATTATTTTAGTATTGATGGAAATAACCTAGTGATTTATTTAATATTTTATTTTGCAAATAGTAACATTATTGTAATTATTAGTTGGTTCCAATTCTAAATGAGTCCAAAAGAAAAATTTGTACATTTCACGCTTTTTTAATTTAAGATATCATATATATTTGAAGAAAAATATTCGTAATCATCTGCTATGACTAATTACTCTTTTGAAAAAAATATATTAAAGAAATTTAGCCATTTTATAACTTAAATTTTGAACTTAAGAAATTTGTAGGCATCATTTTTTTTTTAATTTCAATGCTTTTTTTATAAAATCATGGAAAGAGTACCATAATTTATAATAATAAATAAATTTCGCCCACCCTGAACCTAAATTTTGGCTTTGTCTCTATTATGATCGGTAGATCTAAACCTTAATTATGAACGGTCAAGGTTTCCTTTTTTTTTGTGGGGAGGTGTTTGTCCTGATCAAATCCGCCCTTTACCAAACTGACCTGTTGTGACTATTTTGCCTAAATATTTCCAATTATCATTTTAATGATTGTTATTTGTATTTCTTGGTGCATATATTGGTTAGTTGCTATGGACTGATTTGATAGGTTTTTCTCTGAGGCTATCTTTAAGGGTGTTTCATTTTAGTAGTTAAAAGTCTTAAATAGGTGTAATTGAATCTCAAATTACATTGAACTGTTGGATTTGCCATAAAATTCTTCATTAATTGTAGGTTTTAACTATGTATATATATATATGCTGCCAAGTTTGCCAGGGTTTGAGTAATATTGGTTATACTGAAATTTTCAATGGAACTCATAGCTTGTAAGAAAAAGTCTAAATGGAGTAATGGTTGATCTTTTTCTATACAAGTATGTTAAGCTTTTGAGAAAACTTCAATGTCATTTTCAAGCTCAAATCATTTACCAAAAGAACTTAGTCTTGGATCTCCAAAATAACTTTCTATAACTAGATAGAGATGAGAGTAAGGCATGTAATGGGTTGTGCTATAAAGTTTTAGGAAACTTCAAATATTATCACTAAGAGGCTAAGAGCTTACATATTAGTGCAACTATTATGTGTGTTTCATGGAGATGCGCTACATATGGCTGTGATTAGTTAAATTAAGACTAACAGGTGAATAATATATATATACTTGCTTTAAATATATGAAAATTGCGTGGTAGAGAGTTATTAAAACAGTTTGGTATCAAAATAGAAAGTCATATGGCTTTATAGAGTTGAGCATTCTTTGTTGGTGATTCCTAATTATGGAGGAATATTATTATTATTATTATTAATATTAATATTAATATTAATATTATTATTATTTTGTAGTTATCAACCAGTAAAAAAGAAAATTCTATTTTTATTGGTGCTTGTGGTGTCACACTATGTATTGGGAGTATGCTCTCCCTCATTTGTTCTTAGCTTAGCGCTTAAAATAAGTACATGAGAGTAGCTAATTTAAGTTCCTTTTGGAAATTAATAATTATTTACGTATAATTGAAATCTTAATTAGGTAGGAATAATAACCGTAATGTAATAATTATTTAGGTATAAATCATGAATTAAGGATACCCTTGGGACATTATAATTGTGATGATAACGGACTAGTGACCTTGGTGTTAAACTGAGATACATACCAGAGACGTGCGAAAATGAATTAACCTCGAAGTTTCGTTGTGATAGAAATGAATAAGTACTTTTACAAGCCTGAACGTAGTTGAATTTAGTAATGAATAGCCGTTAACAATTTATCACCTGTGGTACATGATTAAACACTATAATGACGAAAGATAGTAAGATTACTTTTAGGCACGTGTAAGTGATTGCCTAAGAATGATGGAAATGTAATTACCTGATATACCTGACACGTTCCCGAGGTCCACTAGTAAGGCGTTAAGTTAACAAATTTCCTGTTACCTCTTTGAAGGCGTTTAGTTAACTAATTTTCATGCGTCCTCTACGAAGGGATTTAGTTAACTAATTTCTTGTGTCCTCTTTGAAGGTATTAAGTTAACTAATTTTTCTATGGCTTCTTTTAAGGCGTACAGTTAATTGACTTATATATGGCCTACTAGTGCGGCGGCATATGTTAACTAATTTTCATGTGGCCTCGTTGAAGGCATATAGTTAATTGACTTACCTGCGGCCTACTAGTGTGGCGTATGTTAACTAATTTTCCTGTGCTTTGAAGGCGTATAGTTAATTGACTTACCTGTGGCTTACTAGTGCGGCATATGTTAACTAATTTTCCTGTGGCCTCTATGAAGGCGTTTGGTTAACTACTATACATGAGGCTTATTTAGGAGGCGCCTCGTTCACTAATATACCTATGGCCCACTAGTGCGACGTTACGCCAACTAATGTACTTGTGACCTACTTGCAAGGCGCTATGCTAGCTTATTTACCCCTGGCATTAGAGAGGTGTTTATTTACGAACGTTCCCGTAGACCCCTTAATGGTATACTCTAAATTTTTTCGAAAGGAACCTACTGAATAAAGAATTTTCATACTCGCCGATACACGTATTCATAGATGAAGTAAATATATGATGGGGTACTTATATGAACATCTGTGAATTAACTTGAAACTAATGCGGCCATGTAAGTAGAGCTACGATCTACTTGATAAATTAATATAGTTACTGGTGTGAATGGTTAATTATATCTTGTTATAGATAGGCACAACTAATATTTTTGTTTGGTAAGGTACTTCGATATGTTATGTTACATGATCCATTTTAGATGCCTTTTATTCTATATTTCTGCTATTGAGTATCTTGTTTTTCATACTCTATTTCTATGAGATTTGTGTTGTGTATATTTTTTCTTTTATGAGTTCCCACCAGATTTTACAGGTAGGGAAAAGATGTAAGGACACCAGTAGACGATAATAGAATAGAGCTCACCTATATTGGATATTTGTTTCCATGTTTCCGCGCATTTTACCTTTGGAGATTTTTGTTTTACCTATTATTAGACTTGACACTTGTTAGATTTTGACCGTTTTGAGCCTGAGGAGTTGTTATTTCTTTCGTCTATAATAAAATAGTGAGCTCTATGCACTATCTTGTTTTCATTTATGAGATATTTATGATTTAGTGACAAATTTATTATCATATGTTGATGGTCCATTTTCCCAACCTTTGACGTTTCAGTTCCTTTAGTGCCCGGTTCGTCATAATGAAAACCTAAATTTATTGAAAATGTTAAAAGCCACTAAAATAAGAATGGATTATAGGCTTTTGTAACGATTTTGAAAGCCTATCTAATTTGTTTTATTGCCAACTCCGATTCAATCTGAAAGATAATTGGAGAAAACCTTGCACTTAGCGTTCCGACTAATCCTGTCATAGCTGATTACAACTCTTATTATTCGATTAGATCCAAATCCGAACTAGAAACATACGGAACTGAGCGAAATTTGAACTAGAAATTTATACCATCTTAACTTAAAGTTATTATTTTTTAACTAAAGTGATTAAATGTATATAATATTTGACATACAAAAGTTAGCCCAATTAATTATTGGTAGATAAGAAATCACTTATTTTAAAATGCAGTTTCTATATTGGAATACATGTAACTTCAGCTTTTTGGTACATTTTATAACCATCATTGATTGTCTTAAGTCATAACAGCGAAAAACTTTAGATATTTGTGTCAATATATACTCGAAAGTAATTATTTGAAAATAATTAGTACAGTTTTTAAATTATCGGGAGAAGAGTAGAGTTCTGTATTGATATTGTATCATAAAGAGCTGAGAGAAAATTACATATTGACTTGAGAAGTCTTGCATAATAAATTTAAGCAATATCTAATCAAATCCATATAATAATATCAAATCAAATCATAACTAGGAAATAAAACAAATCATAATTAGGAAATAAAAACCGAGTAGGAAAGATATAAATATAAATGTAATTTTCTAATCCAGTATAAGCTGATAAATCTTGTCTTCAGTCAAATCCAATCAACTCTACGTTAAACTAAACCGGTAAAATTTTATTTTGTAATTACGCTTTTGGGAATCTAGATTTAAATCTAATAACTCAAAGATTTTTGTAATTAGTCAATGAAACAAGAGTGTTGTAATAGGACCATCGAATATAAGTATAATGATTTTAGCCATGGTAAGTATAATATGACTTAATTTCCTCACGGAGCCATGGTAAANNTATTATTATTATTATTTCATTCTTAGTTCAATCACGACACTTTATTTAGTGAACATTGGAATAACTCACCAATATGGTAATATGTACCTTGCCAATAAAGTGTAAGTTGCAACAACACCAAATGTAGTGGTCAAGTGGTTTTGCTTGGATTGCTTTTGCTGGAAATTCTAAAAACAATGAGAACAACTTTTGAAGAGTGTAGATTTGATTAGAGGATCAAATATAAACTCCTGAAGTTAGATGGTTTAATTCTGAGAGTTTTAATG
>MKEJ01069157.1:0-11955 GCA_001753735.1 Embelia ribes | reverse complement strand
TGGCCAGGAGGGTTGCCCATAAATTCTCCGATACTTAAGTAAGAAATGGTTCAGGTACAAAGTGTAAATGTAAAATAATTAAACTATTAATTGATGAATTAATAGGTGTTAAATGTAGAGAGAGAGAATATTCAATCCATCTTTTCAGTTAACAAGTGTCAACATTTATAGTATACAGTACCTATACTGTTGCCAGAGAATATTACCTTGGGAGTCTTTGAATTCCCTACTCATTGAGGCGTATGATAGAAAGTTTATATTATTACCTAGGGATGGGCACATGTTGAGGTTGGGATCTGGTTGGACAGGCCATTGGATAAGAATTTACTGACCATAACCCTTTAATTTGGCTTGGTCGGATTTGAGGTTGACTTTGATTGCGTATACCACTTCAGGTTGGAATATGCAAAAAATGGTTGGATTCTCAAGGCATGCAAATCACGTGCTTAGGGAAATACTCTTCATCTCCTTCTTCTTCGGGAGAATACTCTTCATCGTCATCCCTGAACTGTATGTAGCTAGTGTATCGGAAAGAGACGGCTGCATTGGAGGAGCCAATGGTTCGGGGCCCTAAGGCTCTAAATTCACAACTTCTTCGCCTTTGAACATCCTCCTCTCTAGGAGAGGGTCTTCTTGCTCCGTTTCTCTTTCTATCTCGAGAACATGGGGAATGGTGAGGAAGTGTTGTCTTGGATCATGGTGCCATTGTTCATGAACCCTCATATTTCTTTCAGCTGCTAATATGGGTTTAGGAAGGGTTCTTGCTTTGTTTTGGGGGTGGATGATCAATATCCAATAGTTGTTTCCTCCTCTTATAGGCAAGCCAGAAGAGGATGGCTTATTGGACTTGTTCTTGTACAATAGAGGTAATGAAGGCCTGTAAATCCAATGGTTCAGAAGGGTTATTTGAGGAGCTCGAGTTATTCATTATCTGCTAATTTATCCTTTCTTGCACCTCTGGTAGGATAAGGTTTGTGAGATTGCTTCAGGTAAGAGGTCCAGGAGGTAATGCATGATAAGGTAAAGAAGAAAAGGGGGATAGGGTTTGTCCCACTCCAGGAGATGTTTAATTTTCATAAATGGATCCATCATTGGGGGTTGATTCATGCGCATCATGCGGCAGAGGAAGGTTTTGATCGTTTGGGGATTTTGACATATCTTCAACTTCTCATAACTGCCTATAAGAGTAGTAGGTTCGGGAACTTAAATACTTCTTCTTACAATAAATTCCCACATATGGTACTAGTTGAAGAGTCTCTATCTGATCCAGGATAAGATTTAGACTCCCGACAGTTAATAGTGTAGCTCCAAAGGTGATAATGTATTTCCCTAAACCTCAATTTTCAAGTCCTCTTTCTCCTGAGGTTGACTTCTGTCGCCCGATGGTTCTCCCCGAAGCTCTCCTTCGGTACCTGAAAGTGTAGGTAAATGATTGTCCACAGACTTCCAATGCATAAGTAAGGCAGGGGTCGGACCAAGATAAATATGAAATGTAATGGTGATTAATGATAAATATTAAATTATATAATAAATGTATATAGAGAGAAAGAAAGAAAAGTGTCTTTTCAGCTGATAAGTATTTATAATATACAGTACTTGTATAGCCGCCAAAGAATATTACCTAATTAGTCCTTAAATTCCCTGTTAATTGAAGCACGTGACAGATAATTTATTTTAATTACAACAACGGTCCTCTAATTTTATAGTATGTACAAATGCATATTTATCATAAGTAGTGGTAATATCAATAGGAAAATACCTGGCATTTTGTACTGTAATCCTGTGACTATTAAATTAATGGATGAAGGCTTGGTGTTTTTGCTTAAAAAAAAAAAAAAGTTTGATAATTAACTCTAAAGATGCTCCTAAAATTACCATAAATGAATAAAAAAAATTGTTGAAAAGCAACACCACCAATTTTTTATTGGAACAAATTGAAAAGCATCCGTTAAAATAATAATAATAATAATAATAATAATAAGAGCATGATCCATTTATAAAAGCATGAAATTGAAAAGCATCCGTTAAATGCCCTGATGAACTTATACTATACATGAAATTGTGCACACCCTCTTTTTGGTATCAGAGCCAGGTTTAGTTTGCCGTATATTATACGTATAAGACATTTAGATTATAAGAACATGATTCATTTATAAAACATGTCAGACTTATATCCAGCATCTACATCAGCAACTTCATCAGGATTAGCAGTGAATGCTCATTTAGTTGAATATGAAGAAGTACAAGACAAATTAGATAAATGGACTATTCCAGAAGTTAAACAAAAAGATATTTATAAACTAGGGGCAATGGAGTATTTCAGTAAAACCATTATTAAAACTCTTGAATCCAGTATAGATCTGCAGGATCAAGATGAAACTCATAATTTGTTTCATGCTCCAGATTTAATTTCTTATTTCAGAAAATACAAGTATTTGCATATAGGACTTGTACAGATTGCATTAAAACCCTTAACTTTGTTAGGGACTGATACCTGTATCAACCTCACTCTGAGGGATGTCAGATGCACAAACTGACAACAATCATTAATGGGATCCATTGAGACTAGTCTGTCTCATGGTCCAATTTACTTTGATGTTTAACCAAACCTCACAGTATCCATGAATGATTCAAACATCTTAGATGTTTTGAATGTTATGATCATTTCTAAAGGACATAATTTTAAACCAAGAACAAAGCCTATAGCTTTGATTTATAGGATCTGTTTCAAGGTCCTTACTACATACTCTCCTTATATTAAGAAGAAGAGTCATACAGGAGAAACTGTACTATTTGAGTCCAATCTATACTCAACAAATATTACAGTACCTAGGAGAATCCAATGGAAATATATTACCTTTCCTGACCAGTGGATTATTCCCCAGGCTATTCCTCCTGTTCCAATAACATATCACAATATTGATGATGCGATTAAGAGATAAGATGGTGATATATATCTAAGCTTTCAGAAGCCTAGATTATTGAGATCTAATTCCAGTAGATCCATTTCATCATCTTGTTTACCTTATTAGGTTCAGTCTCCCACGGTATCGAGACAATCCCTAGATCGTCTAAAGATTTACTGATTAACTAACATGATCTCTTTGAACAACTATTTTTAATTTTAAGAGTTTTGTTTTATGCATTTCAAACATTGATTTAATTTAAGATATACTTCCTCCTTTAAGTACATCTTACGTCCGAAAATAATTGTTACACTTATTTTTCCTGATATTAGTTTATTGCAAAATTTAATGAATTGCCAATTTTAACCCCTCGTAATCATTAGGCAAAAGCATAAGACAATATAATAGAGTAGTATTGTTATTTATATATCATTTAAATTTTAAAATTTTGCCTTTTCATTTTTTCATAAAATCGTGTGTTGGTCAAACTACACCAATTATTTATAGATGGAGACTATAAATTAAAAGAGTAAAACACTTTGTCGACATGAGGTTTTGAAAATTTTAAAATCCCATCTGATGTTTAACAAATTACACTATCTCGTGAGATTGATATATTTATTGCACTTTATCCTCAAAATTCTTGGAGGCAAAATAAAAGTCAGGTTGAATGATATAAATTATCCCTAATTATAATACCACATAACTAGTGCACTCACTATGAATTTTCAATTTCTGAAAGAAAATGACTACATTATTGTTTACATAAATAAAAGACGATATTTCTCTAATTTTTTTAGTTATTATCTTGAATAAAATAAAATAAGGTAAGAAAGTGGAGAAATATAGCAATCTCAATGCAAGTCGAATTTGTAATGTAACTCGGAGAAAAAGTATAATTTCCAATATTTATTAGAGCATTCACAACAATCTCATTTTATTTCTAAATCTCATTTTCTGAAAACACATTTCTCATGCAAAATATAAATGGATCATATCAAATTTTTTAAAAATTTATTTCTACACATCATAAATATTAATATACAAAATTAAATTCTGAAAATATATTTTTTTATTATATAGGAGTATTTGTTTTATTTTAATGTTAAAAAAAAAATTAATAGAAAAAATCGTGAATAATAATTTTTTGAATAGAAAAATTTCATGTTGCATTTTTAAAAATAAGGTTGTGTGAATGGCCTTGATATGCTGAAATAATCCGAAATTTGATGGGAGCAAAGTGTAATTTAACCAAATCAAAATTTAGGGTGAGAGATAAAATCTGCAATCAGGAAAGGGATAAGATAATCAGACACTAGTCGGACGTAACAATTTATTAACGCTTAGTACTGGCACAAAATTACTCTCTCTCTCAGCACCACCAGATGCACACAAATCAGTCCTACTAAGACATCTTCAATGGCAATCGCAACGCCTCTGGCGCCGTTCAGCTCAAGCCTCTGCCTGGTGAAGTCAAAGTCCACCATAGCTGCTGCATTTCCAGAAACTTCTGGATTTGCCACGTCATCTCGAAAGGGGACTAGGAAGGGTTTGACAAGTAGTAGGGTTTATGCGGAGTCCAATTGGAACACCGTGCTTGTCACTGGTGCTGGTGGGAGAACTGGTATTCTCACTTCTATACTACTTTTTTTTTTGTTTTCTTTTCAATTTCCATGTATATTTGGTATTATCTATGATTGATAATGTGCTGAAAGTATAATTATTGCAGTCCAATCTTCTATTGGCCCAAATTTCTTTTCACAAAATATTCTAATTTTTTTCCCGATTTATTGGTTTGTGTTAATTTTCTTTACATCACCGGTGTACAATATGTACAAAAATATGCATTATGCGTGCAGAGACACTAAATAACTACCAAACATGTACATATATCAACTTATAGTTCGGTTTGGATACAAATATTTACACTGCAAATGGGGTAAAATTTTCTCTACTGGTTTTATAATGAAAATATAGGGTTTATCGGCCTATCTTTCCATCAGACAGAATTTTAATGGCCCGCAACTTTAGCATATTATATTAGTTAGAGCATGCACACCAGTCTTTCTTTCTAAATGGGTTTCTCTCTGTTCAATTTTCTAAATGAGAAATTGAAGGTAGAATTCTCTTGCATCAGTGTTTTTATTTTCATAAACTTTTCTAGAAACAATATAACAACTTTCCTAATAGAGAAGGTTACTATTTATAATTTTTCTATTAAAGAAATATTTTTTTGGCACCAAAATAAACAAATAAACCAATATATTGAAAAAAAAAATTTAGAATTTATTATTTTTGTATATTAATATTTTTGATGTATATAAATGACTTTTTATGAAATTTGGTGTGAACCATTTCCCTTCTGCATGAGAAATGAGTTTTAAAAAAATGATATTCATAAATAAAATGACAAATGCCGGTGTGAATGCTCTTACGGTTTCTAAGGTCATCTTCCTATAACACTACAACATGGGTCATATTACAGTATTTACTATTAATTTAGGTATTGGACTTTCTCATTTTTCGAAGAAATGTCACTTAGGTTTTGGACAAAATCCAAAATCATTTTATCAAAATTTTAATCAGAAATAAATGGCTAAATTTAGTCCTATCATACTCGTCTTATTCTAATTCCTATTCATTATGAGAGACAATAAGGGTAATACGAGAGACAATAAGGGTAATTTATTAAGATTTGCAAGGATCATTTCAAAAGAAAAATGTCCAAATGTTATTGTTCAACCCAAAAAAAAAAAAAAAAAAAACGGTAACGTGACAATAATAGTTTGTGGATAGAGGGAGTATAAAAATGTAAGAGCACTAACGTAATCATTTTCATTTAATTTCTAATTATGACTTTTCATCAATACATTTATCTCATAGTGGTCAATATTTTTAGAATTGTCCATATTGGCTCTCAACTATTTCTTTAAAATATTGGAATAATCAAATCTCATCTAATTAGATGTGAAAGCTTATTTTCCCTAATCATAACTATGGTTTTATAATTTTAGTTGAAAAATATTAATATTTTAATTGAGAAATTGTGAATAATAGATTTTTTTATTAAAAAATCCACTACATTTTCTCATAAAATTTGTAGGAACAAAGAAAAATAGAAAATAGTTACTTGATGGAATTATGAATCATTATGCACCAAATTTGTGTAGAAAATTGTGATCGAAACCTGGTTTCTATAATTTTATATTTTTATTTTTCCCCGATATCCATTGTAAACATTGTACACACACTTTTCCTCAACAAAATCTCATTAAATAAAATAATGCTATATATATATATATATATATATATATATATATATATTATATGTACGTATAGTCGGTGGCGGGAGATAACCCACTTTAATTAGAGATGATGAAATTAAAAGCATAAAAAATTAATTTTTTTATTAAAGAAAATGGTAATATTAGGTTAAACTCATTGTATCAATTCTTTCTCAATTTCTGGTAAAGGGAAGACCGTTGAGCGACTGTGGAAACATTTCTTGATATAATTTCAGAAACATAAATTAAAGTATGTTTTAGGAAAAGTTATGGGAATGGTATTAGTACTAACAATACCGTGATCGAGTAAGTGATATTTACATTCTGATTGTTTTGATGGAAAATAAATTCAGAGGAAAATCTCATGAAAAGTTTATCCTCCCAAAGTGTTCTTGGTGATTACAGTGCCCTGAAAATTTTCTAGGAAAATATTTTGGTTCTGTTTTGCTGACCAGTTTAACAATTCTAAGTCAAGTATCAGTGAACATAAATATGGAGTATGAGTAATTTGATATTATTTGGTGAATGATACAAGTCTCTTAAGATCTTGATAAGAACCCTGTATATGAAATTGATAAAAGTATAAACAGTTGATACAGTCCACTGGAATAAAGAATAATAAATATATCACATTAAGTGATGTTGAGGAACAGCTAGAGATAGGGGAGAGAAAAGAGAAAGAGAGGTATTGGGTGAGGGAACACAAGAGGGAGAATTTGTAAGATATGCATGGAGGCAGTTATATACGAGTCAATGGAGAGATACATATAGTGTCAAAATCATTAATGTAGATGCTTTGCGGCGTCATACTTCGGTTTGGAAAATGTTTGCTGAGGTTTATTTGCGGAAGTAATTTTCCTTAAAAGAGCAAAAATGTTTTCCACATCAAGATTTGTAATGACATAACCGTGTGGAAAGAGTAATGATACACATTCCAACAATTATGTATAGAAAGTGTATAAGCTCTTATGTGGCTACATCTTGTGTGTTGATCTCTTCTTTAAAAATATGATCATCATATAAGATATTGCCACATAAGTGTCGGTATACTTTGGTGTATGATTGTTAGTATGTGGATTTGTCTCTCGAGAAGACAACACTTCCTATAATTTAGTTTCATTTCCTTAGTAATAGTGATGCTGTGATGAAATCATTGGGAGATCTATCGTGGTAAAAGCACAAAAGGATAGTGGCATAGTAGTTGATGCCTCACAAAAAAAACATAAACAAAGTGTGATTAGAAATATATATCAGAAAGAAGAAGAAAAGAAGAAGAAGAAGAAGAAGCAGAAGAAAAGGTATTACAACTAAATAAACCTGTAATTTCCTATCAAAGGAGATGTGAAGGGGTAGCAGCACTAGTGTTTGCCAAAGATTTGGTCGATATCTTGGCCGGAGTTCAAGAGAGAGAGAGAGAAGTGAGATATGTCAAAGGAGAGGGAAAGTATGAAGTTGAAATGGTAAATCTCAACACAGTTGAGACATATAAAGGGAGACAATTGCATTGTAACAAGAGAGCAAACATGAGCCTTCAGATTGTAGCAACGAACGGTCTAGCTGGTGACAATAGCTTCAACTGGGGTTTGTTTGCTCGGGTTAAGGGTAATTCAGGAAAGGTTACATTTACTGAGTTAGATTAGATACAGCTGGCCTGGGGAGTGGTTGGGAGGAAGACACATGTTGGGGTGAGCAAAAGTCAAATCTTCTAAAGAAGGGCATAGAAGTCAATTCCTTCCATCTCGTTACTCCTCCACCAAAATCCTAACAAAAACCCTCAGGGAGCCGCACCACCTAATCTGAGCCGTCCAATATCATTTCTCAATGGAGGGTCAAGAGTGAGCCGTGCCATCATTGGGTATCAAATAAGTCACCAGCTGTCCAAGAGACAGAGGATAAATAGAACAGTTAGCAATAGTACAAGTTTTTCAATTAAGAAAAATTTGATTGTAATTTTCCTTTAATTTTGTTTTAGCTTAAACTAAAATCTTTTAGCTGTAATTTTGATTCAAGTTAATATCAGAAAATTGTTCCAAAAAAGTTCTGTTGTAGTGTGAATAATG
Source organism: Embelia ribes (assembly GCA_001753735.1). Lineage (NCBI taxonomy): Eukaryota > Viridiplantae > Streptophyta > Magnoliopsida > Ericales > Primulaceae > Embelia > Embelia ribes. Next base: position 3,705 of record MKEJ01069157.1, on the reverse strand, counting down.
CTGATTAGTCAATGAAATTAAGGGTTGTGTTACAAGTGGTATCAAAGTTACTTCTGTGATAAAAAAAATGGCACCGGAAACAAGATCACAAACCTAAATCACAGATGAGGTTCTAGCAGTATTACATCCCAGGTAAGAGGCCTTCCAATAAGCTTTGGAGAAGCAGATAAGTGAGCAACAGTAGAATTTACAAATTCTCAAACAATAAATGTAGGAGCAAAGCAAATACTGGAGAAGAAAGGTATAAACAATATGAAAATAATATACAAATTATTACTCAACAGTTGAGTTTGTTAGTGGGAAATTTGTCTAGGGTTGAACCACTTCCTTAATTTGAACCTTCCATTGAAGTACAACAATCCCCACCACAAAATCGTGAGCAAACTCGGGGTAACCTGGAATCCCAAACAATAGTCAATTTACCTCTACCAACCCCAACCACTCTACCTCCACTACCACTTCCCTCACAATTGCGTGCACCTCCTATATCACCTCCTCCAAATAAAAATCCCAGTTATTTACCCTTCTCTCAACATATATACCAAAATACTAACCCCCAATACTATCCTCACTATTATCAAACTGGTCCCTCCTCACAGCCTAACCTACCATTCAGCCCTAACTTACCAATTCCAAATCCACCTCTCACATCCCACACTCATTTTAACCATTATCAACCTTCCATTCATCCTAGCTATCGGTAACCCATCACCTCATATCACCAAAATCCTACTCCCCCACAAATGAACACCCCCTCTCAAATGTTCCATCCATCCCCTCAACAATTCGTAGTTCCCCTTCCGGGCCCTCCAGCTTATGCACCCATGAACCACAATCACTACAAGTCCAGTGGGGAACTTGCTAACATACTGTCCCCATATTTCAAGGGGATAAAGTGGATGAATGGTTATATAAGGTACAACAGTTCTTTAATCATTATCAAATACCTGAGCAATAAAAGCTTTCTTTAGTGGCTATGCATTTAGAAGGTAAAGCTGTAGTATGGTATCAGGATTTGCTGCATTCTGGTGACTTAAGCTCTTGGGAACAATTTGTGTTAGATTTGCAGGCTAGGTTCAACACTAGTCATTTTATTGATCCTATGGGGTTACTTATTAACCTTAAACAAACTAATTCTATGGTTGAATATAAAAGGAGGTTTGAAGAAGTAATTAATAGAATTAGAGGTCTCAATGAGTCTTTTAAATTGAGTTTCTTTTTAAATGGGTTGAAGGATGAAATAGGAGTTGCAGTAAAAATGTTGCAACCAAATTCTGTTATCAATGCTTATGCACTAGCTAAGCTACAGGAAGAAAACCTAGCTGTTACTAAGAAATCTTTGTACATAAACCAGTAACTAAGCCATAACCCAATCAAACCAAGAACCTCAAATTGGACTCTTAAACCAGCCCTGATTGATCACCTCACCTCTTTGCCAATCAAAAGAATATCACCTGCAGAAGCTGAAAAAAGAAGAAAGAAGAGTTCATGTTATAATTGTGATAAGAATTGGCATAAGGGTCATGTGTGCAAGAGCCCTAAACTATTCTTAATGGAAGCTGGACAAGATGAGGAAGTGAATCAAAATGTGAGTAAAGGAAGATGAAATGGAAAGGAAAATTACCAGTGATGTTGAGTTGTCACTTGAAATTACTTACCAAGCTCTTTCTGGAGGGGCAAACGATACTTCTTTGAGATTAATAGGGTACATTCAGGGACAAAAGGCATTATTATTGGTAGATACGAATGGCGGTAGAATCATTCTTTCATGGTAGGGAAGCGGATGGGTGGTAGAAAGGCTATGAAGAAATACATGGCCACAAAAATATAACGTGGGTGGTGCAGCCTTGCGGGAAAGGAAGCGGAAGGAGTTCGCGGGGTTGATTTAGAAAAATATGATGGTAGCATAATAGCAGAGGCAGTTTAAGAGTCACTCGTTATGCACCGGAACTTTCTCGACGGAGGAGTTACGAGTGAACAAGTTTGAGGATGGACTCCGTCATGCTATAAAAACATTGTTGTGTCGGGGCTCTATAAGACTTATGAAGATTGCGTAAGTGCTACGATGAAAGTGGAGGCGAGTTAGCTCGAGAGGCAGCAAGTTCTTGATGTTCGTCCTCCAAAGCCTTAGGGCTAGTCTTCGGGTTTTCGTTTTGTTCAGGACTCAGGGGTTGCCAAGAGTAGCCGTAGTGGTAGTGGTGGAGGAAGTGGTAGTATTGGCGGGAGTGTTGGTTCTAGTGTTGGTAGTGGCGGTGATAGGAAGAGATCTCGCAATGCGTTCTCTTCTTCTCGTGGTTGGCGTCCTCAGTGTGCCCGATCTTTTGCATCCGACTTATTGTTTTGTGGGTTGGGGTGCTTTATGTGTAGCCAGCAGGGCTAACTGGCTAGAGACTGTCCTCATCCACTGGTGTGTCGATTCAATGGTGCTTAGAAGCATATGCAGGCATTATGTCCTTCGGTGGTGTGTAGGCGGTGTAGAGTTCAGGGGCATATGCAGGCATGATGTCCCCAGGGTTTTGCTGTACCGAGTAGTTCTAGAGGAGCTGCTTCTTCTGTTCCGTTCGAGGTGGCGATGAGGGGGCCATATGTACTTTCGTCTGCATCACCTCGTTAGGGAGAGGTACCTTCCTGTGGGGGTGGCCGTGTTATCGCGGAGGATTTCAGTAGGGCCAGACCTCTTAGGTTCGTGCTTATGGCATGCCACACGCTCCCAATGTTTCAGAGCCTTCTGTGGTTAGAGGTATTCTTCTATTCCTTACTACTTGGGCACGCACATTGTTTGACATGGCAGCATCATGCTCTTTCATACCTGCACGTTTTGCATGCATGTTAGAGTTACCAGTAGAGCGTTTGAATACCTCTATATATGTAGATATTTTGGGGGAGAATATCTTTCGTGTTAGTGAAGTGTGTCGAAAGTGAGTTGGTGATAGATCACATTTTCCAGTTTGATTTCTTGTTGTTTGAGATGTTGGGTTTTGACATCATTATCGATATTGATTAGTTGTCTCACTTTTATGTTGTTATTGATTGCGAGAGGCATAGAGTGTCGGTGTTGACTGCGATAGGAGTTAGAGTTATCAGAGAGAGCGTGAATCCACTCTTCCTTATTCGCGCAAGGGGCCGGCTAGTTTAGCATGTATGTTGCCTAGTCTTTCTTTTTCTGAAGTGTTGGTTTTGGGGTTGGAATCAATCCCTGTAGTGTGGGAATTCATAGACGTTTTTCCTGAAGAGATTTGAGTCGTCTTCCTCCCGAAAGGGAAATCGAATTCTCAATTGATTTGATTCCGGGAACTAAGCCAGTGGCTATTGCACCGTATCACTTGGCCCCAGCTAAGTTAGACGAATTGAGGGTTTAAATCGATGATCTTAAGTCGAAGGGTTTTATTCAAGATAGTAATTCTACGAGGGGTGTTCCCACATTGTTCGTGCCAAAAAAGGATGGCATAATGAGAATGTGCATAGATTATCGGACTGGGTAACCGTGAAGAACAAGTATTCGTTGCCGAGAATCGATGACTTGTTCGATCAGGTACAGGGTTCTAGATATTTTTCGAAGATTGATCTTCGTTCCGATTATCATCAGTTACGTGTGCGGAAGGATGATATACCGAAAACGGCTTTCCATATTCAATATGGACACTTCGAGTTTCTGGTGATGCCATTCGGGTTGATGAATGCTCTGACAGCTTTTATGGATTTGAT
>MKEJ01069150.1:3962-16520 GCA_001753735.1 Embelia ribes | reverse complement strand
AGCATACTAATATGGTTGATGTAAAACCTATAGGTACTCCTATGGCCTCTTCGACAAACTTGGTTGCTGCTTCGGGACCCTTATTTAAGGATCCTACACTTTATCGAAGTATTGTTAGTTCCTTAAATTATTTATCCTTTACATGCCCCGATGTATCCTTTATTGTTAACAAATTATGTCAGTTTATGTATGCACCGTGTCAGGATCATTGGACGGCGGCTAAGTGCCTTCTACACTATCTCAAGGCGACGGCATCGCATGGACTTCTTATTTCTCCTATGCCTATACGTCAGTTTCATGCCTATTCCGATGCGGATTGGATTGGGGATCCCTCCGACTGTCGGTCCACTACTGGCTATTGTATTTTTATTTTTTTTGCCCTAATTTGATTTCTCGGGGCTCCCATAAGCAACATATTGTGGCTCGTTTGAGCACGGAAGCTGAATATCGTGTTGTTGCTGGGGTGGTTGCTGAGGTCCAATGGCTCACTTATCTCCTTCGTGATTTACAGTTGCCTTTATCTATTCCTCCTGTCATTTGGTGTGATAACGTCGGTACTACCTACCTCACTGCAAATCCTATTTTTCATGCTTGGATGAAACATGTTGAGTTAGATTTTCACTTTGTTCAAGAACGGGTTGCTAATAAAAGTTTATAGGTTCGCTTTGTCTCCTCCAAGGACCAACTCACAGATGCCCTCACTAAACCTCTTTGGGTCACCACGATTCACTCTTCTTCGTAGAAAGCTTCATGTCGCTCCCCTCCCCGTCAGCTTGAGGGGGCATATTAAGATAGAGAATCGTGATCTCGGGTGATTAATTTACATAGTTACCTAATCTATCATAATTAATGTAATTGATTGTAATTACTTATTTGTTTCCATTTCTCTTGTAATTACTTATTTGTTTTCTTTTTCCTTGTAATTCTACTTGTAATTAGTAACTACATAATGAATACAATATCACATATTATGAGCAGTTTCTCTATTATTCTTGCTATCTCTACAATATATATATATATATATTTGTAAGAAATAAAAAAGCAGTCCAAAACAACATTAGAGTTCACTTGTATCTTTTTGCACCCAATTCCAAAAAAATTCTACTCTACATTCCAAAAAACAACATTAGAGTTCACTTGTATCACTTGTTCCAAAACAACCTTATCCGCTACTTAGTTTGATAGAAGGCACACTTTGTGCATATAGCAAAATTCATTAAATTTCTATTTCCAGGAGAGATTTAAAGAAAAAATTAAAAAAAATAATAATTGTTTTAACTTCTTGCTTTTTAGTTCTCTCTTACTTCGAAAAAAAAAATATTTAAGCTGGAAAGTTTTTACCAAATATTTCCAACTTTTTCTAAGCAAAACTCAGTATTCTAACAGAAAAACTCCCCCCCTCCAACCCACAATACCTTGGAAGGAAAATCTGGAGTTTGGGGCAGTCAAACGGTTCCTGAGAGTTTGTCTGATTGCAAATTTTAAGCAATAAAACTAGTTTTCATACTAAGAAAAAACTATATACATAAAATTTAAAACTTCTAGTTTTTAATAAAAAAATAATAATAATTAACAGTTAAATACGCATAAATTATTAAATAAAAATCTTCAGATGAAGAAGCTACAACCAGAGGGCGGTCAAACGGGTCCTTGGAGTTCGTCTTATTGCAAATTTTAAGCAATAAAATTAGTTTTTATGCTAATAGAAAAACTATATACATAAAATTTAAAACTTCTAACTTTTTTATGTATAAAAAATGATGATGATGACGAACAGCTAAATACATACAAAATGTTAAATAAAAAATCTTCAGATGAAGAAACTACAAGAGGGCTGTCAAACGAGTCCTCGGAGTTTGTCTGGTTGCAAATCTTGAGCAATGAAACTAGTTTTCACACTAAGAAAAAAGCTATATACGTAAAATTCAAAACTTCTAGTTTTTTGAAAACATAAAGAAAAATAATGAATGACTAAATACCCACAACTTGTTAAATAAAAAAATCTTCGGACGAAAAATTTACAACCAAACAAAGCTTAAGGGACTGGACTTACATGTTTTAATAAGAGAGGATAAGGCAGAGTTGAAGCTAGACTCTGAGGGTTGATTAGTTATAACTGAGGTTAAATCTTTAGCTGCCAACTCAACACACCTATCATATCCTTCATCCAAATTCCACTTTGGCACATCAGGGTTTCCCCTCTCTCTTTTCTCTCTCCCTCTCTTGAGGGCTGCTTGCTTCATCACTTTCTCCTTCACTTTCTCTTGTGAGCTCAATTTTGGGGTGTTTTTGATATTGGTTGGGGAGTTGATCATGGTTATTGAGTTCCATATTGAGGAAGTGATACGTGTCCAAGACATATTGAAGTGTTTATGGTGAGGTTTTATGTCCAATAATCTTCTCTATATAAGTGGGGAATTTTTGGGCTCATCCAAAATTTTCACTTATGGAGAAAAGATTTATATATATATATATATATATATATGAACTGTCATTTTTATCTAGATGGATCATATAAAGGGACTATTCAAAAATTTTGGAACCTTATATGTAAATTCTATATATATATATATATATATGAGCTATCATTTTAATCTAGATGGATCATATAAATGGAATATTTAAAAATTTTGAATATATGTAAATTCTATATGTATATATATATGAACTATCATTTTTATCTAGATGGATCATATAAAGGGACTATTTAAAAATTTTGGAATCTTATATGTAAATTCTATATAAATTTCAAAAATCAAGACTATCACGGCCATGCAGCTTCTTAGGTCACACATTGAATAGAGATTAATTTATGAGTAGAGTTTTCTAAACTTGCCATTATGTAAAATTCAATGCATATCATCGTTCAACTAAAAAAAATTAAGATAGTAAATTTTTTCACGCGGTCATTGATTATTATCAGCATATAAATAATGATATATATCATATATGTACATTTTTTATTGACAAGACACTAATCTTGATTTATTAACCCAAATTTTTTTAGGCAATTGATGGAGTGATCGACTTGGTCTGAATAATGTTTATTTGTGTGGGAAAGGAAAAGAAATTTTGCTTAGTGAAAATACATAACGAACATTCGTGTCAAAATCTCACCACAAAAATCAATATCACGGGGTGCGTTAGATTTCAAACAAGCAATCGATTCCGTTATAACATACAATTTTATTTCACAAATGATGCATATATGGATGTGTTTTTACTATATTAATTATTCATACATGATTATAATATTGATATTAGGATAATATGAATTTTAGGTTGAGGTCTACGATATTCGGATGGTCTTATTTATGCGATGCGATTCAATCAATGTATGAATTATTCAATTTCATTCTCTCAATCGGATGACGTGGCGCTAAATTGGAAGCATACAAATAGCACCACATAAAAAGAGCCGTAGCTAATTGATCTTATCTTATTTTTAATGCTTATATTGTGAGGTGTTTGTTTGTGTTGGAAGATAGCTACAGAGTTAGTGTAGGCGAAATTTATTTATTATCATAAATTATGATATTATTTCTATAGTTTTATTAAAAACACTAAAATTAAAAAAATTAATATCTATAAATTTCTTAAATATAATTTTTTAAAAGAGAATTTAGTCATAATAGATGATTACAAATAATTTTTTCTTATAATATTTGTGATTTATAAAATTTAAAAAGAGAGATATATAGAAACACCAACAAATATTACAGTAATGTTACTATATGCAAAATGAAATATTAAATAGATCACTGGGTTATTTCCTTCCACACTGGACCAAAAATATTTTATAAGTATTAGTAAATATTATAAAACTAAAATAATTGATTATTTTTTTAAAAAAAAGGTTTGAAATAAAATTTATCACAAGGTCGTCATAAATCACACCACATTTATGTAAACAAGCCCAGCAACAACAAGCCCAAAACTAAAAACAAGCAAGGCCAAAAAATATCGGATTTTCAAAATAAAAAAAACTACACGCTTGTGGAAGCTCGAACCTTCTTAATCCCCTTTCTTCACCCATGTATGCTCTTACCAACTCTACCACACAATTTTGTAAACCATTTTTGACTAATATTTATCAAATATCTAGAGATTGCAGGTGGAAGCGGGGGTTTTTGGGGGTGATGATTGCCAACACTGCTCCTCTGCTTCCGTCCTTGTTCGGAGGATGAGTTATAGAGGATATACAAGATGTTTGTGCTCCAAAAGAATATACTCTCACCGTTCCAAATTAATAGATTTATTTAGATTTTTACTCAGATTAATAAAAAAAAATTAGTTAGAGTGGTTGTAATATTTAATTTCTTATTTATTTTATTATGATACTCTTTATTAGAAATGTAAAAAAGTTTATTTGTTTACAAAAAATACATTTAATGAGGGTATATTAGTAAATCAGTTATTTTGATTACATTTTAAGTAAGAAAACTTGCCTATAATACGGGACAAATAAAAAATAAAAAATGTTCAATTAAAATGGGATGGAGGGAGTATATTGAATTAGAGTGGAGCCCGTACGATTTAAGATTGTGTGTAAAATATTTCATTAGTGTATAATTATTTTTACTTTTTAATAATATATGTAACTACAGTGAACCTACATACTATAATTTTGTCCAATTTTGGCGAAGTTATATGTAAAGCACTGAAATTTTTGAGACTTGTGATTGCTTCAGCACGAGCAAACTTAGCTTTGGAGTTCCAAGTAACTCAACTCCAACACAAATCTAAAAGATGTTGTATTAAGTAGATTTACAATATTACTTATTTAACACATAATCATCAATCAGCCAGATATAAGACAAGTGATTGCCCACCTCAGCATTGTGATAGCCTATTCTTAAGCATGATAACTCACTCAAGTATCATAGCATTTTATGCCTGCTCACCAACTACCCAAGTACGCTCGCTCACGTATTCCCAGGGTGTTAAAATCTCCCTCTTAAAGGGCACACACCCTTTCTTGGCTCTGAAGGTTGGTTGTCAAAAGGGTGGTCATCCATGACATTTAACACAACATTCTTTATGTAACACATAGTCATCCCTCAGCCATATATAAGATAAGTAATTGTCTACGTCAACACTGTGGTAGCTTACTCTTAAGCAGGATAACTTGCCTAAGTAACAGAGCATCTTATGTCTGTTCACGGACATCTGCCCAAGTACTTTCGCTCACATACTTCCAGGATACTAAAATCTACCTCTTAAAGGACATGCGCCCTCACATGGCTCTAAACGGTGGTCGTCTAAAATTAGGGTGGTCATCCTCCACATTTCAAGTAAAGGACGTGGGTACTATTTGCTCGGAGTAAGGTCATAAATAATCGATCAAGGAGACTTCTTAGTTTAAAGACTTATTTCAAGAAACTCCTTGAGCAGTTTTAGATGCACAGTTACAAATCCATTGATATTCTTATAGCAAAAAAAAGCATTAAACTCAATGTGTGTTCTAAGATTCTTTAAGAGAAAGAGCAAATGGCTCTTTCCCCCTGCAATAATACTATTGATAGCGTAATATTGCAATGGTGGTCATTGGTTTCATATTTGTTATACAATTACCCTGATCTCGATCAAATCTTTGATAGCCTAATGATAGCATTAACTTTCATTTGTCCGTTGGGAGAAAGTCCTAAGTATTGTAGATGTGTTAAAGAAATGAAGGATTGCATATGTTGTAAGCCAGTTAGACCTAGTTGACTATAGCGATGCAGACTATGGTGGTAAAAATCAATGATATCCCCATATTTGAATATACTTTCTTGCTCAATGGAAGTATCAATGCTTTAAGTAGAAAGAAGCATACATTTATAGCTTTTTCTAATGTTGACACAAAGTTCGTGACTTGCTCCCACAGCTATATATAAGAGAAAGTTTGGTTTAAGAGGTTTCTTTTACTTCTATGATTTGTTACCTTTTCTATGGGCCGTGTGAAGATTTATTATGATTACATGATAGTTTTGCCCTATGTAAAGAAGTCCACGTTATATCATGGTAAAACCAAACATATTGACTTTAAGTACTATTTGATTAGAGACATCGTTGCATGAGAGAAAGTAATCTTAAAGTACATTCATAAGATACATGGTGACGGATCCCCTAACCAAGTCAATTTCTAAGGAGGCTTAGCTAGCTCATGTTGGGGCTTTCAGAGCTTAGGTAGCGCATGTTGGGATTTTAGGAACGTAAAAGGATTGGACTTGTACTCAAAATTTTGTTGATTTCTTCTCTTAATCATTTACATTGATATTTATAGAGATATTTGATATTTTAATGCATTTATCATAGGTTAGTGTATGGGTATTGCATTTTGTAACAAACACATGAATTATATATCAACAGGTTAAATTAGCCACTCACACAAGCAATTGCTTTTGACGCCTTAGTGGCGAGCAAATATGAGACACTAATTTGTGATATCCTATTTTGAGTAATAGGATGAGACCGCATTCGGAAGTCGATGGTTATTACCTAATTTCTATTATACTGTGTAATATTGCCAAATGCGAGATCTTACTCTGTCTTCTTAAATGTGTTTGTATGAACAAATATAGGACTAAGGTTTGTATAGTGAATAAGAAATTCAATATCCTAGTATGGATAAAGTAGTTATTATAGCCCGCACTTCATATTACGTGGGCGTGGCGACCAATTAAGAGATGAAGTCAATTAATCCTTGTTCATTAATCGTATGAGGCTTTTTGTTGTTTTGTTTGATGATATACAAATAGGTGTATGTTTAGAAGTATACCTTAACTTTTGACTATTTCATAAAGTGATGGAAATAAAGTACATAGCGCAAATCGAGTCTTATGATATTAAATTAACTAATTTACATTCATTTTCTAAGTATTTAGATTGTACGAAAATCTGAGGTTTTCGAAACTGTTGTTCGCTTATTGTGGTTGTTTTGTATTCGCAGCTACCGTTCGAATGGTAAGTGGGTACCTTTCGAACGGCTTAGATTTGGAATGTTTTAAAATTTCAATTAATACATTGGATATTAGCAAAATAATGGATTATATATGAACCTTGAATAGACATGTTGTACATGTTAATAGATGTTAGAACTATTACAAATATAAACTTATACTGTGAAAGTTGCATATGTTGTGAATGGATACAGTATATTATAGGCATTGGAAACTATAGTCCAAGATTCACTGTAGCAGTAGTCGGTTTAGGCCTTGGAGCGCCCTTATATTTGGCATGATTGGTTGCTATTCAAAGTCATCAGTTTAGGCCTTTGGGATGCATTTACACTAGGGCAAGACGTACTGTAGCAGTCAGTTAAAGCCTTTGAGGTGGGTACACCCTAGGGCACAACTTATCATTGTAGGCCGTAGGAGAGAAAGTGACACTCCCCTACAATTGCAGTATTCGATAATCTTGGAAGTCTAGATATCTAAGTGTGACCCGGTTCCACAAGAACCCTTTCATCTGCATTATTGTTTGAAGCCTTTACACATAAAATCTTGGAAGGACAGGTATTCTGAGCGGAGGACAGGTATCCTATTATATTGTATAATTCCATTGTTGATTATAGATTACATGTTTACGATAATACATATTGAGTTGAGATTGTGTTAGACAAATACAGATTTATGATTATTTGTTTTCACCTACATATTTATTATCGTCGTTATTTCAATAGATTGGACAACTTTCTGACCCATTCCTGCTTGGTTGGTTTTTTTACTGTTATTTTGTGTGAAAACGCCAAGTAGAAAGGAGCTAAGAATCATGGGAACTGAGGTTAGGATAGGTTAGAGCTCACTCGGGAAAAGTTTCGTCGTAATTTGTTTTAGTACCACATTTCTATTACTTCATTTTAAACAGTTGTAAGTCATTGGCCAAGATGATATTTTTATTTGTTTTTTTAATAAAGTTGTAAAGCCAAAAATATGATAATAAGGCCTAGTGAATTATGTTTTATTGTCTTGGACTTCTTTTGTTTTATTTATGAGATTTTAATTCAGTATTATAACACTTTGATAATCCCATAATCATGAGTATATCACTAACCATTCATTTCTACAACATTGGTCAACATATTAGTAAAATAAAACTTATAATAGAATATAAACAATGTCTAATCCGAAGGAAAAATAACTCGTGAGGCCTTATTATCATGCTTTCTAGCTTTACAAAATATTCAAATTGAACACAATATCATATATTATCTTATGCCTACAAATGTTTGAAAATCAGAATGATAACGTAATGGAAAGAAAACTGATAAACAGAGCTAAGTGCTTTCTCGAATAAGTCTCGACCTGTCCCAAGTCAATATTCCTGAATCTGAGATCCTGGTTCTGCTTGGCGTTTTCATGCAAAAGCAACAATAAAAAATCCAACTAAGCAAGCACGAATCAAAATAATATGTCCAATCTATCGAAATAATGAAACAATATGTGTAGAATATATGCAGTAAGAATGTACAATATACTACTAAAACCCAATCGTTCAAACGTTTGTATAACCAATAAATGTAAAATATATGAATTGCCAAAAGTAAACCACACAACTAACCGAGATACTAGGTCCTTCCAGGCGGGATACATATTCCACTTGCACCTTATGTGTAAAGCAACCGCAGAGTGTCTCTATTGCTCGCACAATCAAACAAAGCTGACATTGGCCCTATAACCCCAAAGTTTATCAACAACAAAACCCAAACCAACCTTGATCCTAGGGCCCCAAGGTTCTACACAACACAAATACGCCAACATTAGTCTTAAGGCCCTAAGATTCGCCAAATAATAACTAGTATCTATTATCATGATCCCATAGGGTTCGTTTGTACTCTTAGATAAGCCCACTAAGTAGTTCTTATCCAATTTCATCATTTTGGAAAAGTTTATGGTTTTTGTTACCCCATACTGTTCGAACGCCTAGTCCCAACTGCTCAATCGGAAGGGTCGTTCGAATGGCAACTCACTACCATTTGAACGGTGGTGCCGTTCGAACGGTGGTCATGAGTTTATAATAGAAACGATTGGTGATAGCAGCCTTCGAAAGTTACGATTTTTATTCCACAATTTCTACAGCCGTAGTTCCAGATTTATACAATTATTTCAATCGATTATAACTTGGATCCTGCCACGTACCTTATATGAGACTTAATGACTTTCCTCGGAAAGCTCGGGAATGACAAATTCTGCTATCAAAAGTCCCTCAAACGTGAACCTATAACTAAAATCAACGGAGATATAAGTATATAATATTGATCTACACATCAATTCATCAATAAATCAACTTTTAGATGAATTTGAGAGACTTTGGGTATGGACGACCCGAAAAGTTTGTGAGAAATACTTACGTCAAAACGAAGAGAGCGAGATGAAGAGTCCGAATCCGCTATTGATTTTCTTTTTGGTCTTCTTCTTCTTTCGAATCGAGCGGGTTTTGCCAAGAAGTGATTTTTCCCTTTCTCTCCTCTTCTTTCTCTAGGAACGTAAAGAGTTAGACCGTAAATTGTAACAGAGAGAAAAAGGAAAATAAATTAAGTTTCCATTTCAGTTTCAATTAATAGCAACATAGTTCCCCAATTTCATTGTTTATTAGAAATAGGGCATTACAAGTATTGTTTAATAGATATCGTGATGATTGGTTAGTGACGTGTTCAGGGTTGTTTAAAATTTTGGAGTGTTACATGACACATCTAAAACAAACGTTGGCAAAGATACCCTACACTGATATTTGTAAATATCGTTTAAGGAGTTTGCCAATAGGTCCATAAATATTATTAAATTATCATCGCAACTTTTAAAATGCTGATAATAAAAAAATTTAAACGGATATTATGAACGTAGTTAACCAAATTTCTTGCTGGCTTTTTGATATATTGATTAAATATAATAAATAATTTGTATAAATATTGTCAATTCTTATGGTGACTACTTATAAACGTTGAATTTGTCACACAAAACCACGTATGAGATTTTATTGTGCCGTTTAATCAACATTTCAATAGATAGTCGGGCTATTTTAAAGTGACCTTCGTAAGCCTTAAACTTAATATGCAATATGACATAAATAAATATAGCACATTAAAGAAATTTGACATTTGACCTAAGAAAAAATCCAACTAGATTTATCAATCAAATTATTATTTGACCAGATATTCATCAATACAAAAATTAATCATGTACATTATCCAAATTGCATATAAAAAATAACATCTAATCCAATACTAAATTATGAATAAGTATCTAAATATCCAAAGTTATCGATCTTCAGGGTTGATCTTCCAATTCCAAGTCGAAACAGCAGCTCATTTCCTGTGTAAGATAAAAATGTAATTGAGTCGTTAGAATCCAATTTTTTATCCATTTAAGATACACTATACGAGAAAATTCAATAAGTTCTGAACAGATTTGATAACTAAATTGATGAATAATAAATCTATAATATATTACATACTATTGGAACCAAAAAGAGAAGAGATTAAACTTCTTTGCAGCCTCTGAAGCTTAATTTTATGTCCAAGAAAAACACTAAGTTTTATACTTGAAGGCTTGGAAAACCCTAAGTTAAATGACCATTTCATTAAACTGAAAGTATACAAATCATAAAATACCATATTTGTATATGGTAGTTGAAGAGTGGGTTCCTAGATACGGTTCCGATACACGCTCCCCGATGATATTAATCTGGTGATATGAACTAGGTGTTTGCTCCCCCGAATGACCTTCGGATCTACTTGAGTACCTGAAAGTGCGGACAGGGAGGGTTGTCCGCCAACTCTCTGATGCTTAAGTAAGAAATGATTCCGGCAAGGTGTTAAATAATTTAGAGAGAGAAACTTTTTCACCTGACTTTTCAGCTGACATATAGCAACTTTTATAGTACACGGTACCTGTATTGCACATGACCATATTGCTTAGTTGTCGCCTATCCTTAATGTGGGCAGTTGATACGTTGCGGTTGTAATATGGCTATAAATAACGAGGGAGGGAGAGATCACTCCATTCATTTGTCATTTGTCATTTGTCATTTGTCATTTTCGATTTTGTTTATTCTATACTTTCTCTCTCTAGAATACATTATAGCCGAAGCTTTAGCAAAAACTAACAAAGGCGAGATGTTTTCGGAAAAGAATCCGAAGGGCTCCAAGAAGCCCGAATCATCAAAGGGTCGTTGGAAGCTGTCGCAATTGGCAACATTAAAGCAAATTAAGGGTTTCAACAAGGAGAGATTTCTGGAGGAATACATGAGGAACTACCCGAGATGGAAGAACTACCCGAGATGGAGGAACCGGCAGTTCTATGTCCTGATGTCCAAGTAATATGAGTCCTTCTTCTTCGCTCGTCATTCATTCTGGGAGAAGGAGATCTTCTTCTTATTTCGGTAGAATCCCCTAGCACAATTTCTTGTCTCACGTTAGGTACTGCAAGAACGATGTGAGGAACTTCTCTGGGCACCACTCCCACAAGGCCACATATTTCTCCAGCATTTTGTTCAGTGGCTAGGGTTAGTTCAGGATGAACCCTATTAGTAGTACGTTCAACTTCCATTGGAACATTTTTTGGTACGGGGAGGAAGGAGTTATTTCCTCGTGGGAGGAGTAGCCCTGAAGAACTGAGAGCCGACAGAATTTATTCTTGTACTATAGAGGTGAACAAGGTTTGTAAATCCAAATGTTGTGGTGGGTTGTTGGAGGAACTCGGGTTATTTTGTAGTTGTTAGTTATGGCATGCATGAACTTCAAGCAAGATTAGGTCGGATAGGTGACTTCGGGAAGGAATGCCGAGGGGCATTGCTGTAGATGGGAGAGACGGGATGGTGGATGAGTGTTGGGCAATTTCGGCTGAAGTTTGAGTTATAGGGAGGGATCGGTCGTTGTATGTTGCATTTGGTGGAGGTAGATTCGGAACATCAGGGGACCTTGACATATTTTCAGACAATGATGGGTTCGAGAACTTCAAATTTTCTCTAGCTAGAAGTTCCCACAAACGGCGCCAGTTGAAGAGTGGGTACCTAGATACAATACAGATACACGCTCCCCGATGATATCTATTTGGTGATATGAATAAGGTTTTGTTCCCCAAATGGCCTTCGGATCTACTCGAGTACCTGAAAGTGTGGACAGGAGGGGTTGTCCGCCGACTCTCCAATGCTTAAGTAAGAAAGGGTTCTGGCAAGGTCTAAATAATTTAGGAAAAGATTAAATGTAGAGAGAGAGAAATTTTCACCTAACTTTTCAGCTAACATATGGCAGCTTTTATAGTGTACAGTACCTGTACAGCTATCAAATAATATTTACCTCGTTGGTCCCTGACTTTCTTTATAATCAGCATGTGTTGCGGGTAATTTTAGCTTAATTATAACCTCAGTCTTTGTACTTTGTTATATGCTTTATATGTATAAATATATATCTATCAACTGCTCCCCAACTGTCTCGGGTGATTTGTTTGTTCAATCTAAGGGAGTTTTCAGATATAAGGCTTTTATGTTGCTTTAGCTGATGAGGATTGCTTCTAAAAAAAAAAATCGACTTGATTTTTGCAGTTCGAAATTGGTGTCTACTTGTAGGCTTTGGAC
>MKEJ01069147.1:0-10467 GCA_001753735.1 Embelia ribes | reverse complement strand
CTTCCAATGGAACTTGTACCCGACCTCCGTACAAGACTCCAACTAATAAATTGTACATTTAGTGCATAGTTTGTTGGGAGATGCTAGTGAAAATTACACATGAACTTACTTAGAAAATGTGTGCAAAAAAAGGTTATTTTTATAATCAATATACATGGAAGTCTTCATTACCTAAGATCATATTAAATGATTAATTGCTTACATTAGTATGACTAAATTTGTAAGTGAAGTGATCACAAATTTGCACAAAGATACGTACACACAGGGTTAGAAATATTTTTTGGGAAAAAGTACACATTGCAAGCTAATAAAGGAAAAATCAAATCATTTTTTTAATTATTGTCTCCTTGGAATAGAAATTTACCTCATTATTTATCATCATCAAATAGATGGAAGTTTGAAGCAGAACCTAGTCCAGTTGTTACGGTGCAGATTATGCCAAATTTGTACGAAAAATCTTTTAATTTGGTTGCCATTACGAGAGAAGGCACTTATTTTTAGGGGTGCAAAATATGGAATAATCAGTAGTTATTTCTTTGCAAAAATTATTATTTTCAAAAAAATGAAAATCATTAACCATTTTTCTAAAACCAATTAAATGGCACCAAATCTTTTTCTTTGCATAAAATTATTTCACTCTTCTTTTTTTTTTTTTTCTTGTGAGGCCGATATAGTCCTCTTTGGAGAAAATTCATGTCCAAAACTTGAGGATTTATCTTTAACTTTACTTTCCTGTACAATTTCTTCTATTTATATTTTTCACAAAATTGTATTTTGAAAACCTTAGATCTTTACTGTATCTGTAACATACAATAATTTTTAGTCATCTCCATGGTCTTAGCAACCACGTACCACCGTGATTCGTCATGTACACAGACATACTCAATCACAGATTTTAGAAATAATTGTTAATCCCGATAGATTGATGGTAGCTACGACCGAGTCCACAACAAAACTAAAGGCCATTGAGACTAAAATATCTTGTTGGAGTTCGTTTGGCTACAATTTTTAAGCACTTATTTTTATCTAACAAAAAAAATATAGATGCAATCGAGTTTAGACTTTCAGCCTGTTTGTGCTAAAACATCAAATGAGTTTAGATTAATAACTGAGCAGACAAACATTATTCAGCTTTTAAACAAAAAATAATAATAATAAGTTTAAGCTTATAAGGAACAAGCAAACAAACCCTAAGCCAAACATAAGCTGGTAGAAGGTTGTATCCGCCCAACTAAATCCACCTAAATTATTACTCAGGCTAGTATAATTCTATAATGATTTTATCATTTTATATCACTTGAAGAGGAAATTATCCATTCTTTTACGAGTTCGGCTGGGATTGACTTTAGAAAATATGGTTTGACAAACTATTTGTCGATCAATTTGGCATAAATTGACACCGACTCCTCGTTATTTGTTAACTTCAATAAGTTTCGTTAACATAGGGAGATGGGTTAATATTTATATGGTATTTGATTATCATAATTGATTCTTATTTATCTTCTCTTGAAATTAATATTAGTTATATTTAAAAAGCTAACTTGAATGTCTATAAGTAAAGTCATACATGCCTGTATTGGGACTTTTAAACCAACTTTTAAGATGTATATAGAGTTCCATTAATATATGGAGATGGTATAATATTTATATGACATCTGATTATCAATAATTGTTCCATATTCATGTTTTACTAAAATTGATATTAGTGGTATTTAAATCCATAATTTGAATTTATATAAATAAGGGACATGTATATACATATATATATATATATATATCTATTTTGAGAGAGCTTATTTTCAACTTGACGAATCCGTGACCCACGAATTATTATAATAAAAACATATAATAATATATATAAACTATCTTATGTTAACGAAACTCTCTGTTATTGACATAAGATAGCTTAAATAGAACAAACTTTGCTTCACAAGGAGGGCAACCCTGAATTTAATAAGGATTACTGCTTTATATATAGTGTCCTAATCATTGCTTGGAACATGTTTTCTAGTCATGTTTTTGACCATAGAGATAAAAGTTTTCCAACCATCCATCGAAGTTGAAGTTCGTTCCAAGCCATCAAAGTTGAAGTTCGTTCCAAGCCGTAATTACCAGGGTATTTATCTCTCTTTCTAGATCATCTCAAGTTCTTCACATTTTTGTCTCAATTTTTTGTCACTAGTTGATAAGGACCATTTTAAAACAGTAACTTCAATATTTTTATAAATTAAGGTCATGTACGCATCTATTGTAACTTCAGGATCACGTCTTCAAACCGTGGAAACAGTGTCCTTAGTAACAATTGTAAAGCTACACATATCAAACCCCCAACCTCCGTAATGAGTGAGTACTGAGTTATCCGCATTCATGTATAGAAATCAATCTTCATAATTTTTTAGTACAATATTGATCACTAAGGGCTTTAAAATCAGATTTTTACTGTAGCAAAATCTGCCTCCTAGAACTAGGAAGGGCACTCCCAATCCGTGCCTATAGATTACTCACTATTCTAAATATTAGATAATAACCTCAATGGAACTGTGGCACATAGATATAAAAAAATATTATTCAATCTCCTAACAAAAAAATTGACAGTGATACAACGATACCTTTTGACAAGGGGATTTCAGTTCATCCACAATACTAATTTTATATTTCTGGGTCTGGGTATGCATTGCCTATATTCTAGCTTCTATTTTAGAGTTTGAAGGATATGAATTAAACCAAAAATAGTTAGGGAATTCAACAATTTTTTAATTGCAGTTAGAAAGATTAGAGTACCTAAAGGAACAATGGGGCTCGGGTGGCATCGGTGCTATGGAAGAAGCTAATTACGGGAAGAGAGAAAACAAGCACGAAAGCAAAAAGAAGAAGACATCTAATTCAGCAGGGCAAGGCAAGGCCAGAGCCGTCGCCTTTGTAGGGGCACGGAAGGTCAAGGGCGGAACAACAATGGGGATCAAATGGATCAAGAGCCAGCGCGACAAAAAAAAGTTATCACCCAGTACAAATGATCACCAGATCTTCTAGCATTGAGGGCTTGTTTCGTTAGAGCATACAAGCTCCACTTTTATTTATTTTTTTGCTTAAAAATTGAACAGTTTTTTACTGTTCTGCTTTTAAACAGAACTTATTTGTTGTTTTGGCCTAAATGGCTAAAAATTTTAAGCTGGACGCATCCACTTTAATCTGAGTCAGAAATATACTGCCTTATTGACTTAAAAGTTGCAACAAAACAAACCCTCAATGTCAATTTTATGGAAAATGGATATGTTTTTGGGATTTTAAAATTTGAAATCAGAATCTATTGTTCCTAGATATATCGCCAACACACTAGACGTATGGCAATACTTTGCAGTCGTTTAAAATATATCGACAGCACCTTAAATATAAAAAGCACCAAACAGCAGAATAAACGAAAAGAAAATCAGCCACACAACAGGAAGAGCGGATTTCAAAGAAACAAATCAGATTATTTTATATTCGGGTTCGTTTGGTTGCAACTTTTAAGCAAATAAGTCAGGTTAGTTCTGTCTAAAAAAAAAAAACTATATGCACACTTCCCATTATTTAGGCCAAAACATTAAATGAGCTCAATATAAAAGTCGAGCAGCCAAACGTTGTCCAGCCTTTTTAAGCAAAAAAGCTGATAAGCTGGAGCTTATAAACTGCAAACAAACATGCATGTAGTTCAAACTCAATATAAACAGCTTAAGAAAGCCTCACTTACAGAGTACTCGATTATAGTCTCCAGTAATAAGTTAATGTCTTCTTCACCTAGTTATGGGTTGAAAGGCAGAAAATATATTTCAATCAAGACAATAAGAAATAGCAACAAAAAGAATATTAAGAGGATGTTTCACTTAATGAATACGACAGCATACCCTTTTCTTCAATTACTTTGTCCACAAGAGATTGTTTGAATCCCATCCCAAATAGAACTGCCCGTGGATTGCTTCCCGATGAGCTCGCAACATTATCCTGCATTATATATATATATTTTTTCCAATACAACGACACAAGAAACAAATCCACAAAATCACGAGGAGAATCTTAAGAACATAGTAGAGAACTAATAGGCACATGAAAATGATCAAATTATCTATGTAAGTGGGGCATACCCCCATCTGCCTCGAGGGCATATTCCCTGGCGGAAGGTCTAAATCTGAAATCTCAATCTTCGACATGGGGTCTCAATATCTGGTCTGGAATGGCAAGTGACTGCCAATGGTTTATACAACACCTTACCAAAGAAAGTTATCAGCGATGCCAAATGACAAACACTTGGTTCAACTCCTCCACATAAAGAAGCAGTCTTGAAGCATTAAGAGATTAAAAAGGAAAAGCAAAAGGAAAAATGAGAAAAATAAAAGATAAAAAATAACAATTACTTTTTAGACAAATTTAACATAATAAGGAAAACTAAGGGCACCTTGGGGGGACAAAATCAGAAGGAAAAACGCAAATTTAGTAGCAATTGGATGCCCCAACAGCTCAAATAAATGGAAGCAAAACATTTAGTAAGCAATTTGAGAGCACTTCCACCAGCCTTTCTCAAAAAAATAAAAAAATGATGAGGTGGGAATGTTCTTTTTTGGGAGGTTGTGAGTGATGATTTATTGGTACAACGTTGTCTTGAAGTATTTGTTTGATCAAATGTTGCGAAATTTTGATGCTTCGTGGATGTTTCGTAATTCGTTCCTATGACATATACGGATATACACATGCTAGCTAAACCAACCTTTCGTTTTGGAAATTTGTGCAGATGTAGGCTCCATCCATGATGCCCAAATCATAGTTTTATTATTATTATTTTTTTTTACAGACTTTATATCTGTAAGAAAAAATAATCTATTTTGAAAATATAGTAATTTTGTGTTAAAATATAATAATTTCCTTCGTATAATATAATAATGATGTTGCATTCAAACTTTTTTTTTAAACTAACATATTATATGATATAACTTCTTATAAAAAAATTATAATATATTGAATGCAATATTTATTTTTATTTCAATTGAAAGTATTAAACTTAATATCATTACTATATTGTACAAAGAGGGTTACTATATTTTAACACAAAATTACTATATTTTTAAATTTTTTTTTTTTTTTTTGTAGGTATAAAATCTGTAAAGAACATAAAACATTTTTTTACATGGGATATGGTGAGAGAGAAATGTGACGTTAAAAAGATAGGACAGATGAGAAGGAACGGTATTATAAATAGTCCAAAAAATAATATATGATTCTACTTGAGAATTTTAGGTTATAGTAAAAATAAATACAACTAAAAAGATGGTTACATATTAAAAATAAATAATTTATTAATATTATAACTACCATTAGTATTTATAGAAACAAGGATTTAAAAATAAATTTTCATAATTGATGGGTCACTCGATAGAAAATATGGGATGCATATCATAATTGTATAGTACCTATGAGCAGGTCGGATACGAAATCAGAAATTAAACACTTGACATATAAAATTAGGAGATGCCGGAAATTATCTTTTGGAAATTAAATTTTATCAACAAATAATATTAGTGCAACGTCTCTACCATGTTTCAAGAAGCCCCACTTGTACATAATCTGATTCCCTTGGAAGAATTTAATGAGTCAGCAATGAGTCAAACTATTTACGAGCAGCTCGAGTGCAATTGAGTGTAACTGCTAAGATATTTGGTTTCAACATGTACATTCTCAATTGAGTCAAGTTCGAGATCATACATTAATATAAACTAAAGTAAAATTTGAGTTCGAATAGGGTTTGTTCGGAAGTAGTTTTGTTGCTGCTCACTTCTGAGCTGTATGATTTTAATCTAATGGTCCAAATTTTTACAATTTATAACTTTAAAAAAAAACTGTAGCACAAATTTGAACCATTGAATCTAGATCTTGCTGCTAAGAACTGAGCAAAAATAAACATGCTTCCAATTTGTTCAAATCGAGTAAAAATGGATTTTGCGTAATACGCTACTGGGTCATGACTGATTAATTTAGCTCGATTTCACTTTCTTAATTGCTTCAACTAAATTTGATGTGCCATGAAAATCTCATATGATTTTGCATTGTATGTTGAATAGAGAATAACTCCTATCTTGAACAAGTATAACATTCGTATTACTATGTGTGTGAGTACTAGGAGAATATACCCGTCCATAAATAATTGGTATGTCTGCTTAACTTGTCACTTAAGCAATTGTGAATGATGAGTTATAAATTGTTAACAAGTAGTTATGATCATCGAGTTCTTGTATTGTAGACATGTCGAAATAATCTTAATATTGCGGCTATTTTTATTTAGCTTATAAGAATTACAATTATTTATCTTATCTTAGCTGTCTAAAGTTTGGTAGTTGTAGTAAGGTAATGGTATATTATTGTGCAAAATAATGGAGCAGAAAAGTAGTAATAAACATAGTATTAATTAAAGAAAAAAAGTCAAACTTTGTCTGAAAATAATAGAGAATATTTAATTTAAAATAAATTTTAGAGTGATTTCGCCAACTTCTCAAATTAGAATTGAAAAGTGAGCCATGGCAAAATTCTGCTTCATCGACTCTTATACAAAATTTATAAATCAACACTTATTTCAACAAATTATTATAGGAAATAACATGTTTTATAATTTAGGAGTTGATTTCAAATTAAGAGTTTAAAAATATTTATGAAGACATTCCTATGTGGGTAAATAGCGAAGGCAAATCGGATTTTTGTAAAAAACTTTCAATATCTATGTAGATGTTGTTCATATTATTATGTACATTTTATTTATTTCGAGCGGTATATAAGCATTGAAGCCTAGTTGTAGTTATACACTCAAAATTTTCTGTATTTTTGCTTGGAAATATGGACAATATTTGACCATTCATTTTTTAGTTGAATTTTTTATAGTTTAGATTTTAAACACTTAAAATTTTTGTATTCATCCAACTATTTTCCAGTCCACGTAAGCTAATTTATTATGGTTTAAAAGCCACAATTAAACAATCAAACAAACATTGACTTATATATTTATTCCGTCCACAAATTACTGCACAATATTATTTTCATAAATTTTAAAATATAATAATATAATATTTAATATAATAAAAAATTAAATTTATCTGGGGGTGGCAAATTTTGACATGACACGATAACCCGACACGAATAAATGGGTTTGGGTTGACCAATTTTTTGACACAACCCGTGTATGACACAACCCATCAACACGAAGTGATAATGGGTCCTATTTGGGTTCAATCTGTTTAACCCGAATCAACTCGTGAATTTAATTGGGTTGACACAAACCCGTTGACCTGTTTTGACCCGAATTAACCCACCACTATACGAAGAACTTTATTTTTTCCAATTGAATATTTATAATATTATGGAGATTTGTATCTGTTTTGAGATATTTGTAATGTTTTTAATGCCTTTGTTTTACGTAGATTTGTATTTGGAATATTTGTAACATGTCTAAATTTTTCTTTTTTTTGTTGGGTCGTGTTAGGCAGGTTGGGTCGTGTTTACTTGAACACAACCTGTGTAAATCTCGGGTTAGGGGTCGTGTCGGGTTAATTGTGTTTTGAGTCGGGTCATGTTCGGGTCCACATGACCTAACCGGTTTAGTTCGCAGGTTGTGTTTGGGTTGATGCATTTTCAATCCGAACCCGCCATGACCCGATTGCCACCCCTAAATTTATCTTCATTTTATATTAAAAAAAATAAATTTAATTATTTTATTGTATTTAAATATTAAATTATAAAATTTTAAAAATTCATAAAAAATATGCTCTGTAATAATTTGTGGACAGAATACTGAATTGTACAAGTAAAAAATATTGAGATACTAAAAACCAGAGTTATTGCAAATGCGATTTTGGAGAGGGAATTGCACTTTTCGGAAATGCGTTTTTGGTACAGGTACGAAACGATTGAAAATTTAAAAAAGAAATGAATAGAAAACGATTCTGAAACACCCGTAAAACAATTAGAGATACACCCATAAAACTTAAAGTAAATGACTAATAAGCATTTAAAATACTATTATGAAACTTAATATTAACTTTTTGAAACTTATAGGAAACTTGTTTGATGCTATTTCATAAACAAATAAATAAAAATTAATAAAAATATTTTGAGAATTATTTTTTTTAGCACTTCTATGATTAAATATTTTTTCACTTCTATTTTTTAATTTATAATTAGCTTGTTCATACCAATATTGTAATTTTGATATACAAATATATGTATCATAGTACTTACAAAATTGAGTAATATTTTAAAATATTTGATTAAAGAATTATACATATTTTGCATATATTTCCACATGTTATATAATCGTATTAAAAAATATTTCAAATCGTATATGTGTTTCTCATTTCTCCTATATTTTTTGGCATACATTTTTTGCTTTTGTTTTTTCTCACTGGGGGTGAGCACTATTGGTAATGGTAGAAATTACCCTTATTCTATCTACCATATGATTCTATATGGTATTTCAAAAATGACTACCACCTACCAAACAAAATAGCACTGTTACCACTACCATTGGTTGTATTTAAATTTGACTAACATAGAATTGACAATACCATCTACCAATAAAAGAATAACAACGAGTTATCACAATATATTACAATTGATAACTATCATGCAAGATCGATGAATAAAGAAATATAATTATTTTATTTAGTTATTTACTTTTCAGTTGTTACATTAAGTTAATCGTTTATATTATTTAATCAAATAGTTATTCAAATAAAATATATTTTTGATTTAATTTAAGTGAAATAGTTTTTAAATTGCTTATTTTACCGTATAAGCATTATTTTAAGTTATTAAAGTAAAATTAAAATCATAAATTTTAATAAAAAAATAATAATACATTACGCATAAAAACTATTGAAAACTAAACAGATGGTAATACTAATGGTATACTATTCTACCGACAGTAATACTGCGGATGGTATTAATATTTGTTTAAATTTGTGCCGTAGGAAACACGCGCAAATATTCTTTCCCTGAATTTTTCTTTTTATATTCAATAGAAATTGAAACACTTTATTTTTATATTTTTTGTTTTTTAGTTTCTGCCCACATTTTTTCTTCACTTGCCGGCGACTGTCTCGGCGACGAATCACGCGACGTGGTCCACTCTTGCTGCTCTCTTTCTCTCTCTTCCATCAAAGCCAAAGGTACAATCAGAGCTATTTAATTTGCTTTTTAGTCAATTATTATTATTGTATTTAATTTGGTTTTTTAGTGGATCATGTGCAATTAAATCTGAACATACTCTTAATTGCAACTAGATCAGTGTTTACACACAGTTAGGTCTCTAAATTAGGCGATATATTAAAGTCTTAAAACTTATGATGATTTGCCAGGTAATTTTTTTAATTTTTTAACATCTCAATATTAGGGTTCACGTGTATATATATATATATATATATATATATATACGCGCAAATAAGCTATCTTATTTCCGACTAAGAAAAAAGCTGTAAGCATCCGGATTAAACTTTTAGCTTATGCAGATCAAAACAGCAAATAAGCTCGGCAACCAAATGTTGTTCAGGTTTTATACAAAAAAAATTGAAAAGTCGGAGATCATACGCTGCAATCAAATAAGCCCATACTGACTATTCTGTCTATTAACAGTGGTTTTCCTTATGTGCTGTTGAGATTCATAAATAATTGTCATTTTCCATTTTGGCATTATAAAATTAGTTTATATTACAGTCATTAGTTATCATAAATACTAAAGACAAAATAAAGTACTTACTCGTACTTTTTAGGAGTAAATTTGGTAATACATATTAAAATAATGTGATGTAAAATTATTTTTAATGTTACTTAAAACTATGTGCCAAGTCAAATGAAACAATTTTTTTGGACATAGTGAGCAATATTTTTCTCAATGTTATTAATGTAGTACTGTTGACTTTTGGGCATACGATTCTAGTACAACATTATAATCGGTTTTATGAGAGTAAAATGATTTTAGTACTGACAATCAAGTTAGAGACTATGCAATCACGTATATTGTTAGATCTTGTGTTTTGATTCTATTCTCAAGACAAATTAATAAGTTGTTAGTTACATGGTTTTCCATACATATATCATCATTCTTTATGAGATTTTAGTTTGAGCTAGATATTAAATTTCGTTTTGTCATGACAAAAGTTTGATAATATCATATTTAAGATTAATGGAGTGTGCTAAGCATGGTCCCCGTTGAGATGATTGTACAACCTCAGCGTCCTTCCAGGACGTGAAGTATACACAAACCGGTGCGTGTTTGGTGTACGCGCAGGCCACGGATGGTTGTGGGCTCTCAATCATGTTAAACGCAATTGAGTTTGTTATTTCCCTGGAAAGATTCACCGGAAACCGTTGTTACTAGCGCGTGAACAAATTTGTACTTTGATGAGAAATGGCGAAATTTCAGAACTAGAGCACGAACAAGTGAAAGGAAAGTCT
>MKEJ01069143.1:0-11583 GCA_001753735.1 Embelia ribes | reverse complement strand
TTTGTTATTTCCAGTTTATAATAAATTATTATTATTATTCATAAATTCTTTTAAACAGCAAAAATAACAATTTATTGTATTGTATTTTGTATCATTTTAAAATTTTAATTAGCATATTCTTTATTACTAGGGATAGATATAAAACCACTTAACAATTTAAAATAGTTAAACTTATATATTGTGTAAATTATAAAAATATTTTTCCATAGGGGGCAAATTGAGTTGAACGGAAGAAGTATAAAACAAAAATAATGTGCACAGAAAAGAACTATAAATATACTAATAATTAAATATAAGAATAAAAATCTCCTAAGATGACAAGGGTACAAGCTCCTATAACTCTTTCCAACCGTGCTTCTTAAATACAATTTGAACGATGATCAACTATTGGGACAATCCTCTTGGCTTTCGGTATGCAAATTTATCACATCCAATAAATATGGGGCATTTTCATTCCAAACTTCATAAAAATAATTACTTTCGAAAATACATATTTTTAATTAATACATTAACTTTTGTTTTCAAATTTGGAGGCTCCTAAAATTCGTCAAAATTGGGAATCCTTAGGCGGCGGCCTAATTTAGCTTTGTTATGTGATTGCGGGTCCTGGGATTGCCTATGCTTTGAACAATTGATAAGATTTCCATGATTTAAAGATGGCTTGAGACCAAAAAGGGCCAAATATATCATATTTTAAAACATACGGACTATCATTGCCATTAACTGAAATTATAGGGACAAAAAATAGAATCCGAATCTCCGTTCAACTATGGGGAGCATTTTTTGAAATTAAGACGTTATTTTATATTCCCCGCAGAAAACTCTATTTGCTTGTTTTTGTGTATCAAAAAGTGGAATAGTATAATAGTTAGCTTACCTTTGTCAAATAGCATTGGCAATGAATTGATAACTATTCGGCTCGGTAGTAAATTAGTCGAGCTTGAGCTTAATTTTGAGTTCGATAGTGTTAGCAAGTCGAGCTCGAACATCGAATAGCTCGGCTCCTTAGGCTCACGAGCTGTTTAAAATAAGTACAATATATAATATTATATATATGTGCATATATTTCATGTGATTAATATAATACATAAAATTTATCTTAGAAGAAATGGTAAAATATCTCATTGAAATTCATTTTATCTCTATTAATTCCTATCATCGATATGTTTTCATAAATATTTTATGTGTTGTTTGCAAAATTTTGCATAAAAATGGATAAAAATATAAAAAAAATCTTTAAGTAACTCAAAATGATATAAGAATAGTTATGCATCAAGTGGCTCGTGAGTTAATTGCGAGCTATTTGTACTCGGTTCCGAAAAAATTCGATTCGAGTTCGGCTCGAATGTTGTTAAGCTGAGTCGAGCTCGAGTCATAAGTTTTTCTTAACGAGGCTAGCTCAAGCATCCCAAAAATTGGCTTGGCTCGTAGCCATCCCAAATCCCGAGCACCCCTACTTTTGTGTATCAAAATAGATTTATTAACCCAATTCAAGTAGTTGAAGGTAAAATTTTAATAGGAAAATGGCTTGGTTGAGAAATATTTTAATTAATTGTGTTATTTGCAAAAAAAATTTATAAAAATTGATGAAAATTTACAAAAAAAAGTCTATAAGTAACTCAAAATGATATAAATTTAGTTAAATATCAAGTAGTTCGTGAGCTGCCGGCGAGCTGTTTGAACTCGGCTCCGAAAATACTCAATTCGAGCTCGGCTCGAATGCTAATAAGCCAAGTCGAGCTTGAGCCATAAATTTTTCTTACCGAGGCTAGCTCAAGCATCCCAAAAATTGACTCTGCTCGTGGCCATCCCAAAGCTCGAGCACCCCTACTTTTTGTGTATCAAAATAGATTTATTTATTAACCCAATTCAAGCTTTTGACGTTAAAATTTTGATTGAAAAATGGCTTGGTTGAGAAATATTTTAATTATTACATGGAAAACAAATTTTGGGGTGAGAGAGGCTCGAACTCTCGACCTCAGGATAACTCAACTCATTGCTATGAGACCTACGCGCTAGCCAACTGCGCCACCACCCCTCACTTGCTATGCAAGCGACTAATTCTATATATAAATTAAATCACATTTCGTATATCTCAAAACCCCCTCCTAATCGTATCCGAGCAATCACTTGTTCATTGCGTTGCCACTTTACTGATTTTTCAGAAAAAAAATGATGCAGCTTTAATGATTTTATAATTTCTTTCACATGTGACATAATATTTTATTTTTTAACAACTTGATATACGGCTCTTGAGAGTTTATTGTATGACTATTAATCTTAAATAGCATCTTAGGAATAAAATCGTCAAGTTGAGACTCTTTAGTTTTATTTGAACCTAAAAAATCTACCGTTGCAATTAGCATGTTTGGTTGCAATGATAATTTTGAACTAATGTCCAAACGATATCTAATCCAATGATCGTGCCAAAAAAATGTAATTTTCAAAAAGTTCATTCTGTGTCCCGAGAACCAATAAAAGCGAAACCCCTGAAAACCAAACCAAGCAGACCCTACTTTGCCGCTTCATGATTGTAAATTCTCAAAACCATATATGTCTTAGAAACTTTAATCAATCTCAAATCTTTTTTCTTTCCAACTTTCCCGAAAAAGTGAACTTATTATTTATTGACGACAACGCAACATGTTCTGCATTCGCAAGCATACGGATAGATCATTATTCAACAAACGCCTCTTACATAACTCTGCCCAGATACACAGTTGCATCTGGTACAGAACATTACATATTTACACTAGCTAGTCTCAAAGTCATACTCTGTGGCTCAATCATAGCCTTCGATCCGATACACAAACCACTGATATATACATATATACGAACACCACTATTACGTGCAACCCCTGAAGGAACAACCTCATTTCCAAATAAAATCTAAACCGGTTTCCAAACAGTGAGCACCTCTTGAAACATCTCCAGTGTCAGCTCCCTATCTGCTTGCCTGAAAAAGTTGCTAATTTCATCTCGAACATCATAAATCTTCCCGAAATCAAATAAGTACAACATGCAGCCCCTTTTCAGCTTGTTCAGCTGATACAGCCATGCCTCTTGTAATCTCTCGAGGACATTTCCAGAATTTATATCCTCCAAAAGGCTCTCTTCGCACGAATCTTTCAAACTCGTAATGTCATACTTATTTGCAGCCCCCAGCAAGGCCAAGCGGTGCTTCCAAAAATCCTCTTGCTTAATGGTTCCGTATAAGTAGCTGAGGAGAGCCGTACAACATTCTAGGGACATGTCTCCTATGTTGATGGTTGACGACTCTTTCTCCTTGAGGTTGTGAAGGAACATGCTCTGGAAGACGGGTGAGCTGGCGGACAGTATGGCCTTGTGGGCCCTCAGCGTGCCATCCCCTGTGTGGATGGTGACATCTGCATGGATGGCGTCGTTGAGCATGAGAGAGAGGCAGCGGAGAGCACTCTGAGTCGATACAGGTTGCATCTTTCCCTCACAAGGCCAAATGGAAGTGGCTTCTCCACCCTAGATCGGATATAATTCCATGGTAAGAATAAGCACTGATATAAGCATTAACAGCATTACATTTGATATTCAATTACAAATAAAGTGATTTTGCAGGCAAGGAGGCTATCAGTTCAAGAATATCCACAAGATACTTGCGCTACCAAGTGTTTATCATCATATTGATTTGAAGGAGAAGTGTACAACTAAGATTTGAACATATACAACTCATTCACTCCACATTATTTTCACACCATAATAAGCTTAACCATCTATGCATATGGGTAAGACTTACTCCATAATCAATGCAACATTCTCATTGATTTCAGCACCCCAAAATACAATGTGTACAAATCCGAGAAAGCCTGGTGCCTAAGTGCATCAAAAAGTTTTGATAAACTACATGTTCCACATAATTATCACAATTTTCCCACCACAAGTTTTTAACTTCCGCCATAGCGTATGGAAAAAAGGTTCATTCAAGTTGAAATGATCCCATTTTAATTGACAGTGCAGATTGAAAAATTAAACCTTTATATAGAGGAGAACTTACATTAATTGGGCAAACCTTCAAGTCCAGAAACTCAACATCGATGATGAAGCGGCCAAGAAAGTTGGAATCAACAGGCCACACAAAGTCATCGCTGGTCCGAAGCAGTCTTTCATGAACTGCCAGAATAAGCTATAAAAGTGTACATAAACATAATCCACACGTATATGGTAGCACATATAACTTATAAGTTAAAACTCATAATATATCAAAAATGAATTTTAGTACATTCATTTTTTCAGTAAATACTAGGGAACTCTAAGATTTCAATTCAAGACCCAGGACTTAAAACAGAAAGCAAGATAACACTCGGAGTTTCTCATCTCTATCATTCTTATTTTTCTCATGTATGGACATCTATAGCACAAAGAAAGTCCAATTCACTGAGCCAAATATGAATAGCTATAGCACAAAGGAAACCCAATTCACTGAGGCAATAGAACTTAACCACAATATCATCAATTCCTCTCTTCATAACATATTATTTACAAGAGAATCAGAAATTTTTGCAAGATTTTTATTTCTAGTTTCTTAATAAAAATCAGCAATGTTGAACACAAAGAACTTATTACAATAATGCCAAAGTTTACAACTAAGAAACATTTGTTAATTCTATTTGGCTGAACAGATCCTGAATTCCAAATTTCCAACACCAAATAAACTTTATAACCTTAACTACCAACACTCACGTGCTATATAGAGGCTAAAACTAATAGCAATCCTCATGTGCTTTAACTCCAGCTAAGTTTTATGGTTCAGATTGTGAAAGCGAGGCGAGGGCCACCTCTCAAGTGGTGTTCTAAGTGTCCTAAGGCTTTTCGCAAGGCACGGAGAGGCCCGTGTCAGTAAGGTACCAGCTATCCCCCCACCTAGCCACAATGGAGCAGCAAAAAAGAAATTGTTTCCTTACAATAAATGAAACATAATCTCGGATGAATTACATAACTTATTATGCTCCGACAAGCCAACATCTCCTCAAGATGTCTTTAACAGCTTTAAAATACATAAATTCATCTCTGACAAGAAGTTCGAAAATTTGACGGAACAACCATCAATTGATGAAAAGCAATGAATAGGCATGCACAGATTATAGATACATCTACACTAGAGCAAGTTCACATACCTGGAGAAATATAAAATCTGCGGTTCGCGCCTGTGTTCGATACTCGGAGAACAAATCTAGCAACCGGGGGCTGCTCTTTAGATGCTCTAGAAGATTCTGGAAAGAGACGTATGTACATATATCGATTCTTCTCAATGGATAGATTCCTGAAATTTCAATCAAAGCAGAGAAATATGCCTTCTATGTCAGAAAAGTGAAGGAATTCAAATAGAATTAGCTGCTTATATTTCTTTGATTTTACATTCATTGAGAACCTAGAGCAAAGCCATTTTAAGAAGTCTAAGGGGAACAAAACCACCATAAACAATACCCATCCCCCCCAAAAAAAGCCCTGTAGACTAGGGGTGAGCAAAACCGAACCAGAACCGATTACCAAACCAAACCGAAACCGATCGGTTTGGGATTTTGGCCTATTGGTTCAGTTCGGTTTTTAAGTTTTAGAAATTATCAGTCTTTCAGTTTTTCGGTTCAGTACCGGTTTTGAGTTACCGGTTTGAAAAAAAAAAACGAACCGAACCGATAGTCATGATATGTAAGGAAAAATATTAAGTTTGAGTTACCCAGCACCTCAAGTCAAGTGGCGCATAGACAGACTGCCTCCTCCCCTCTCTGTTTCTTCTCCCCCTCTTCCCGGCATCTCTCTTTCCCTCCTTCCCTCTCCCCCACACCACCAGCAGCCACACCCATACTCGTTTTCCCACACCAAGCCCTCATCTGTTGCCTCCACCAAGCTCTTCGTTAGTGGTAATTTTCTGATTATGACTGCTGTATAATTATCATTTGCGCTTCTAATTTGGTAATTTCATTTATTATCAATTATACAAGTGCTTCCCTCCACAGTTTCTAATTTAGGGTTTGTTTTTTAAACCAAAGCAACCAGCCAAATGCAACTCAAATTTAAGCAGAAAAATTGCAATAGAAAAATCTCAATTTTTACAATGAGAGTCGGTCAAGTTTATTTCTATTATGGAGATAAATATTTCATTTTATATCTACAATTTCTTAAAATTATTAGAACAATCATCTATCATATCATATAATCAAATGTAAAAGTATGCTTTCCATAATCTAAAGGCGGGTTCTTTAGTTTTGGTTGAAATTTTTTATTAGGAGAAATTGTAAAATTAGTAGATTTTTTACTCAGCAATTACGCTAAGATCTCTAAAAAGAGAGACATTGCTGTCAAATATTTCTAGTCTTGATTCGAGAAATATAAATTATATAGCACACATTAACTAATGATGATGATATGTTGCAAGGCTATGCCGGAATAGACTGTTAATTGTTGTTTCATTTTTATGCTCTAGACACATTGTGCTAGCTATCTAGCTTGTAAAATTTAGTCCTGATAAGTCGTCCGCAAAACAAACACTCCTAGATGTTTCTTTATGTTGCGTTTGGATGGAGGATTTGAAAGCAATGGGATTTGGTTCAGTTCTTAGATTTAACTAACTAAAAAACCATTGTTTCCATGACGTTTCAAATTTTCTTACAAAAATCTCATAAGGGAACACTACACAGTATGTTTCTTAAAAAATTAGGGTTATGATTGTTGATTGTTGATAGGTTTTACTTCTATTTATCAACTTCAAAATCAAATTGATTAAGATTATTTTTTGTAAAGCTAGTTTTTTTTTGTTAATTTATAAAGATGTCTGGGCAAGAACTAGAAGACATGTCGCCCACTGAGCCAAGTAATACGGATTCATGTACTACTTCGGGATCAAAACGAAAGCAGAACACTACTACTACGACTCGGAAAAAAAGAAGTGTGGTGTGGCAGCATTTCATACCTGTAAGAGATGAGAATGGAAATGCTATTGCTACGTGTAAGTATTGTAAAACTGTTTATGCCACAGATGTTGTCGTTAATGGAACTAGAGCAATGCTAAATCATTTGTCTAAATGTCCGGAAAACCCTCATAATATTGAAACTAATCAAGCACGGTTGTCTTTACAATCGAATAGAGGTGGTGAAAGGGTTGCATCTCTTGTTGCTTGGAAATTTAGTCAAGAAACAACTAGGAAAGCATTAGCAATAATGATTATAACTAACAAACTACCATTTAAGTTTGTTGAAGGTGAAGGATTTAAACATTTTATAGCGGTTGCATGCCCTAACTTTCGTATTCCTTCTAGATGGACGGTGGCACGTGATTGTCTCGAGTTATACACGAGTGAATTTGAATTGTTGAAATGAATGTTGAAAAAATCGTGTCAAAGGGTGTGTTTAACCACGGATACATGGACTTCAACTCAAAGAATAATTTACATATGTCTAATTGCCCATTTTATTGAAGATGATTGGAGATTGCAAAAACGAATAATAAACTTTTGTCCAATTGTGAGTCATAAAGGTGAAGCCATAAGTTCAAAAATTGAAAAATGCTTGAGGTATTAGGAAATTGAGGACAAAGTTTTCACTATTACAGTTGATAATGCTAGCTATAATGATAATGCAATGAGGCATTTTAAGAAAAAAAATGAGTAACTAAAATTCTAGCATACTAAAGGGGGAATTTGTTCATGTTGGATGTGTTGCTCACATACTCAACTTAGTTGTTTGTGATGGTTTAAAAGATATGAATAAATCCATAGGGAGGATTAGAGATGTCGTAAGATATATAAGACAATCTCCCGCCAGATTAAACAAGTTCAAAGAATATGCTAAAATAGAAAAAATTGAGTAAGAAGTTTTTGTGTTTGGATGTGCCAACTCGATGGAATTCTACTTTCTTGATGTTGTGATGTTGGATGTAGCACAAAAATATGAGAGAGCTTTTGACAGGTATGATGAGCAAGAGCCATGTTTTAGAGTGGATTTTCTAGTTTCAGAATTGGTAGATATTTTGGATGAGAATAACAAGGTGGTATGCGGACTTGATGGAAAACTCATACAAGAATATCAATTGGTTGATAAGAGACCTACAAGTAAGGATCAGGCTACTTGTAGAAAATTTGCTATTTTATTGGAACATTTTTTTGATCTAACATTGAAGATCTCGGGGACTTTGTACGTTACTTCCAATTGGGTTATGCATGACATTTATGAAATTTATGATCTTTTGAAAGAATGGCAATAAAGTGATGATTTAGATTTGTTTAAAATGGGAACAAGAATGAAAGAAAAGTTTGACAAATATTGGGGAAATCCGGAAGAGATGAATAATCTCATTTATGTGTCATTGGTTCTCGACCCTCGGTATAAGTTAGATTTTGCAATATATTTGTTAAAAAAGATGTATGGAGTAGACAAAGGGGAGAATATCGAAAAAAATTTAACGGCTATGTTGCGTGCTTTGTATAATGATTATAAGGCGAAAAAAGAGCCTCGGGGTGAAGGTTCCAAATCCCAAGATCAATATTCAAGTGATGCGATTGATGAGCCAAGTACGCAAAAAGAAAAGAGGAAAAAAATGTTAGTCGCCGAGTTTAAGAAGCAAAAATCCCAAGATGGATGCTTTGGAGATGGTAATATTTCGGAGCTAGATAAGTATTTAAAAGAAGATAATGAGCAAGAAGATGTAAAGGATTTCGACGTCCTTGTTTGGTGGAAGCAAAATGCTCATAGGTTTCCAATATTGTCTTCGATTGCTTGTGATGTGTTGGCTATTCCAATGTCAACCGTTGCCTCGGAGCCCGCTTTTAGTACTGGGGGTCGGGTTCTTGATCAGTTCCAGAGTTCTTTGAATAAATTGTAGAAGGTATTATTTGCACTCAAGATTGGCTTCCAGGATCGAGAAAAATAATCAACATTGACAAAGATTTGGAAGAGCTTGAGAAACTTGAGGAAGGTAGAATTTTTCATCTTAATTTTTAATTTAAATTTTGAATTTGATATAACTTGCCAAAATTGCCTAATAAAATATTTTGTATATTTCAGAGATTTCAAAGTTATCGTTGGATTCCCAAGCAACATCGATAGAGTTTTGATGATTGTTCAATGCTGCAAGGATAATTAATCACGGTGTCTCTATTATTGTTTTTTGTGTAAGCCATAAGGCATTAACACTATTTTTAATTTTTCTCTTGTGGTGTTAGTGAACATTTGTTTTTGCCTTTTTTCTGATTTCTTAGAGCAAAAATCCAACAACTATGCTGAGTTTTATGCTTTATATTATGTTTGGCATATTTATTATATGTTATATCAGTTGGGAATTGTTCAAATCATGGTAGAAACAAACTCAAAGGTGTTGGTTGATTGGGTATAAAAGAAGTATGTGATATATCTCTTGGTCTTTGTTAGATCTAATGGTTTTAAAAATTTAAGAGTTATTGATTTAGATAGATATTCAACATATTTTAAGAGTAGGGAATGGTAGAATTTTTTCATCTTAATTTTGCTTATCGGTTTATTGTGTAAACCGAACCGGTATTATTGGTTTCGGTTCAATTTAAAGTCTTAATTGGTTCGGTTCGGTTAGTAAAAAAACAATTCGATTTTTATCGGTTTAACCATTTCGGTTCACTTCGGTTTTGAACCGATACTCAGCCCTACTATAGACAATGAAATCAAATTCATCAAATCAACCACATATGAAATATCCCTCGACAAGGCTTACATCTTTTAATTCTTTTAGTAGGATCGAGAAGTTCACATTAACCCCCCGGACGTGATATCTTATTTTGGTTTCATTTAAACGTTCTCAACTTATTTAGGTTTAAGGCTTGTATGATGATGATGATGATGATATTGGATCAAGGGTTCTTTTGATATAGGCTTGAATACAAAAATTTGCAAAGTTAAATTTTATTTAAATAAGAATGAAGTTTGTGAAGTGTGAACTTCATATGTCAAAGATCCTCAGCTAACAACCAAATCAAAGTATTTAAACAATACAACCAATAATTTTAATTTAGATGCATGGGGAATACCAAAACTATACCTCCTAATGAAACAAGGGCATTCCCACCAGTTTCCCCATTTTCAACGCCTAATTTTAGTCCCTAAACCTCAAGCTTTAATTTAGATGCATGGGGAATGCTAAAACTAGACCTCCTAAACCTAAAAATAGAATTGGGATGAACAGTAATCCTCTAGCTCAAGCGGATGACTGTAGCAAACCCACCAAACCCACCATCTTCTAGAGGATTGAATAGTATTAGATACACTTGTAACGAGGTACCCTTGAATATAATCTTTAAAATTTAAGATAGTGGCTCATTTTAACCCTTTTCACTTCATACAGAAACTTAAAATTGTAAAAAAAATTAAGAAATGTTTTGTTCTATAAAGTTTCACTTTGGCATAATTAAAAATACTCACTTAATTTCATGATACTTAGGGTTAGGGTTGTATAAATAGTACCAGTTCCAGAGGCCGACTCTGAATGGTTCTGATCTTTTGAAAGTGCAGGGTCCGAAATTCTCTATCCTCCATTGTGCCAGTCTTGATATCGTCTCCACCTTCGAATCCACCATCGCCATCTCTCTCTCTCTCTCTCTCTCTCTGAGTCTTCCAGGGCAGCTCGCTTGGCCTTCAAGGGCTTGATTGATTATTTTTTTCTAGAAAGTAACCTATTACTTTTTTTTTTCTCTCCTCTACTTTCATTAATCAAAAAGGTAACAGGCCATGATAACAGTATTTTTATTTTTTTAATTATTTAAAAAAATTCAAAAAATATTACAATAGAATTTTCATTGAGAAAATTATTATTTACATGTTTTTATTTTTTTTTTCATAAAAATATAAAACACTAGTTACATTGGGAAAGATATTTTATATTTGGATGTAAAATATGTAATTATTATAGTAATTTCAAACAAATTTTGTAGAAATATTGTTGTGTATAATTTTTAATATGTTGATATTTAGTAGAAGAATTGATTTTTTAGAAAATGAAATGTAGAAAGTAAAAGAAAAATACGAGTGCGAATGCTCTAATAGTGCCTTTTGTTACTCCTACAAACTTAAAATATCTTTTCAAATATTAGATAATATAAGTTGATATTTCAATTTAGATAATATGGCTGTAAACAATATAGTCGCAAAAATGAAAAAGAAAATGGAAAACGAAAGTGGAGACATCACAAAAAGTTAAGAGGAAAAAGTAAACGATGGTATTATAAATAATGAAATAAATAATACATGCATGACACAAATTAAAGTTAGTAACCAACAGACCAAAAAATAGATATGATCATGAAGATAAATACAAATATATTAAATAAATATTTGTACTAGTTTCGTGCGTAGTATTAATATTACAAAAAATGGATTAATTATTATTTATTTTTAAAATTTTGCAATTTTTCTAATAGGAGATAAAATTTTGTTATCTAAAATAGATAAAAATTTACATTTAGTTAATTTGTTGCGAATACTTATAACACTTGTGGCTCAGAATTGTTAACTCTGCTGTTAAAAAAATTTCTGAACAATAATAACAATATATATACAATAAACTGAAAATAACAAAATAGAAATATATATATA
>MKEJ01069130.1:0-14034 GCA_001753735.1 Embelia ribes | reverse complement strand
AAAAATGACAAAAGTAAAATAAAATAAAAAAAAGTTGGGGGGAAAAAAAGTAAGCAATTACAAAGCTCCCCCCAAACCTACACCTGTGAAAACAAAAACAAAAAAACTTTCGTTGACACAGACAAAAGGGAGGGGTCATCCTCAACCTCATCTGAGAAACAAAACACATTTTTGAAACCTTCATCAATGGCCTGTCTTTGTGCATAAACAAGGAAAGATGATAGGGAAATAAAAAGTAAAGGAGAGGGTCTATTTTTTTTGGCTGTTGTCCCATTAAAAGGAATTGTGAGTTGATGTTTTCTTTTGTTTCCAAGAGAATAATTGGTTGTGTGGTTGTTTTCTTTTGAGTGGAGTTTTTTGTTATTTTGACCGAGGGTTTGTTTGGTTGCAACTTTTAAGCAAATAAGTGAGTTTATTTCCGATTAAAAAAATTCGGGTGCGTTTAGCTTTAAACTTCCAGCTTATTTAGTCTAAAACAACAAATACGCTCGCTCGACTAAAAAGTTGAACATTCAAATGTTATCCAATTTTTAAGCAAAAAAGTTAAAAAGCTAAAACTTATAGCTGCAACCAAATAAGCACCTGAAAAGATTATAAAGTTTAAACTGATTGCATCTAATTTTTATCTTCATCTCGAAAAAGTAAGTTTTTTTGCTTATAAGTTGTAATCAAACAAAAGCCAATATGACTTAGTTGATTAATTACTTGAATATGCAAGAAATGATGGCAGGAAACCCTAGCTGGTGGAGCATGAATAACATGAGATCATCATCCCAAGACCATCATCAAATTACTAGCCCTGCTTTTTTACCAACATGCCCTTCACTTTTAGCTCAATACCATGAAGGTGTTGATCATCATAGATCTTCATCTTCTAGCTCAATACTCTCTTTGAATTCTAGTTTTGCTAATGATGATGATGATGATGATCAAGAACAACTTCCTCACTCATGGAGACAACTACTCATGTATGTCTCTCTAATTATATATATATTTTTAACACTTTTTTTTTTATCACAAGCTTTCAAGAGGATTTGTCCAAAGACAGCTTTATGCACCTCTTAATTTTTGTACTTAATCTTTTGGAATTTATACCATGCCTGCTAAGGCTGGCTAATTGAATGAGTTTATTTACTGTCATATCATTTTTCATGAATTTTTTGTACTTTAAACAAATTTACGAAATTCTTTTTGTTTTCCTATTTTAATTTTTCAGGATGAAAATTTTGTAGGGCTATAGTTCATTTTAGGTAAATCACCTCGACTATGAATATGAACATTTCTGGGTTGTCCATCATATATGTAGCAAAAAATTGATTTATTGAAAATTTGATGTAGTACTACTACCGAGTTCGTGGAAATTATATTTATGTTTGGTAATTTTGTAGGTTTCAATAAATTCGGTTTTGATTTTGATACAACATCCAATAAATAAATCATTTACATTAATAAAAGTTACAAATGGCAGTCGCAGATACCATATATGATGATAGAGTTTCGATTAGAGGCGAATCCAGAATTCGAAGATGGGGATGGCGAACCTCGTAGAAATTACAATGGAGGGATACAAAATTATTACGAGGGAAGAGTGGGGCGGGGCATCCTGTACATTTTTTACACTTAAACATAAGATTCTTTTTTTAAAAAAAAATAGTGAGGGATGTTGCAGTTGCCCTCCATCAAATTTTTGGCTTCGTCCCTTGTTTTGATGCTGTTGAAATTTAGACTTATAGCATATTGAATGTGGAAACCCGAATATAAAACTTTATTTTTCCTTGCACAACTCCGAAAATATTTATGTTACCTAAAAATGTATTTAGAACCATGCTTATAATTTGGTTGTTATTTTTAATTTTTTTTCAGTGGTGGATTGACTAGTGAAGAAGATAAATTTGGTTCTAGACATCACTTTCATCCTAAGAAGGTGGAAAATTGGGAAGAACAAATAATCCAAAATCCATCTTTAATTAAGGGGGTTCTTAATATTGGTGATCATATAAAACAAGAGAATCCTCAAAGTAGCCAGCTTTATGGTTGTAGCCAAGAAGATAATGATGAAGATCATATGTTAATAAATGATAATCAGAATAATAATTGGTCTCGTCAACAAGTGATTATGCCAGTCGTTTCGTCGCCAAGGTCTTTGGCTACAAGCTCGTTCGACTTCTCGAGTCACAAGGGAGATGGGAGGACTCAAATTCCCGAGCAATATTCATCTGAGGTGAGAGCAAGAAAAGCGTTGGCAAAATTTTATTTTACATGATTTGAATCTCATTATCTTAACACCAATATTAGTATTTTTACATGTTTTAAATGGCAAACTCGTATATTGTGACTTGTGTCATCATTAATTATGTGATAATTTAAGTCCTCAGTCGACGATTAGTATTAAAAAGATTTTGCTACATAATTTACTTGTATGCATCGTTATAGTATTATATATTACAGTGACAATATAATATTTGACGCGTATTTTTAGTGCGATACAAAACCTTATAACCAAAAAATAAAAAGAAAGGAATCTCTTAAGGTTTCTTATTCAAAGATTATACCTCTGCATCGAATTACTAGTTTTAAGGTTATTCTTATAGTAAAGTTGAGAAGTCGTCTTCCATGTTTTATCTGGATATATACAGTAATTTGTAGTTAAAAAGTTATAAAATCACACGAACTTAAAAACTTGAGGGTAGCATGGTCGAAATACATGGTACAAAATACCGAGCTCACTCATAAATACCCTAAAAATGTTAATTTTTTAAGTTTTGACATTAAATCCAAAGAAAAAGCTTCACAATATATGTGAACTTTAAAAAATATGCATCGGGTTATAAATAATAGTAGTTTCAATTTCATCTATAGAATTGGATATTGCTTACTTTAAAAATATGCATCCGGTTATAAATAATATTAGTTTCAATTTCATCTACAAAATTGGATGTTGTCTGATTTAAAAACATGCATTTGGCTATAAATAATAGTAGTTTTAATTTTATCTATAGAATTGGATATTTTTTTTTTTAATCAAACAAAATAATTAATGTTAGGTTTTAGATCCTTGTACATATACCCTAACTGTAAAAATTAAACATTGAATATATGGTAATGGAAAACCCTAAGAGAATTATTGGTGAGTAGCTAGCTAGAATGATGATCTGACAATGTACTTTATCCAAATATTTTCAGATATTTGTCATAATTTTTAATTGCATTCATAACATAACTAAAATTTATGCTTATTAGGAAGAACCATTTAATCTCATTTGAAAAAGAAAAATAATTTGCTTTTTACATTAATTTTCCTTCTTTTTGCTCTAATAGTCTAATAGCACATCCACTGGTGGAATGTCTAAGAAGGCTAGGGTTCGGTCGGCTCCTCCCCAGCCACCTTTGAAGGTAATAAACCTCTTGCGCTCTCTCTCTCTCACAATAATTTACCGAAATTTTAAAACATCTGTATGATTAGATTTTCTGTATTGATAATATCTTTTAAAAAGTTTTAAGCACGAAGAGGTAATCATATAAATTTTTGTACAGTTTCTTCATATGATTTGATGTACACATATCATTTATCTATCCATTCATTAAACAAATTAATAATCTTACATTCTTTTTGGGTAATTAAATCAGGTTAGAAAGGAGAAACTAGGAGAAAGAATAACAGCTCTTCACCAACTTGTTTCTCCATTTGGAAAGGTAAACTTAATATATATGTGCATGTAATTTTAGAATTGTTGGCTCCCCTACTCCCTATCTTTATATACACTAATTATTGAGGCGCACGCGATGAGTGTGCAATTCGTGCAAAAATACAAAATTAATTTTCAAATACATATATGATATAAAATTATGGAATTGTGACATAAGTATATGATTGTTTGGTGATTTTGAGAAAAAAAAGTCCACTCTAGAATAATTGGAGATGAGTAAGGAAATTTTGATTTTTGGGACAACTTATATTGGAATTGAAAGTAAGGAAGGAAGGGAGGGAAAAAAATGGTAGGTAGGAATAGTGAGGTTTGGTAGATTTACAATTTTGCTCTTGATAGTTTTTAGAGAATAAAATATTTATCTGTAATTATATATATAAAAAAAATAATATTTTCGACATAAAAACTTTAACACAGTTTCACACCTAGCCTCTTAATTTTTTAATATATATATATATATATATATATATATATATAAATGTGCACTGGGCAATTATGGGACTTATTTTACTTGCAGCAAGTAAAGATAATTTTTTATTACTGTAATTTAAGTACAGATGCTTTATTTCCCCATCTAGGGTTGTCTTTTTTAGAATTAATAAAGAAGGACGAGAAAAAAAGAAAATGTACGAAATAAGAATTAATCGAGATGTATTTTTACTTTTTTGCAGACTGACACTGCTTCAGTATTGCTAGAAGCTATTGGATACATCAGATTCCTTCAAGGGCAAATTGAGGTGATGTTTATTCCCATTTAATTAAATGATAATCCCTTAATTCAATAAGAAAAGATGTCTACAAAATTATAGATGAAATGATTTCTGGGTAAGTTAGTTAGTAAAATATTGTTGCAGGAATTTTAATTTGTGACAACAATCCATTAGGATGGGTGTTTTATTTTTTCAATTGGACAATTAAATAGGAGGTCAGTCTTTATAATTAAGGTTTCTTTTATATACCTTGCAAAACTAGTAAGAAATTAATGAAATTTAAGGATAAATTGTAGCATATCATACCATGTACGATGCAGTTGTAGAATTGGTGGTGATCGCTTTAGGTGTGATATGAGTTTTGCGAATCGTAGATTACACTTTATCGTAAAATTAAATCAATGCAGCATATGCTATGGATATAATACAGATTTCGTATTAGCCTGATGCATAATGAATTCTTTTGTTACAAAAATGTTGTACAGTGCAATTTCTTTATCTTGTATACACCAGTGATATATGAGATTAGTAAGGATTTAATTATAAAATATACCATATCCAACATATTAATTCAGGCACATAAACGTTGTAAACTGAATTAATCACTTTCGGGTATGACTTTTCTTAGATAAAGAGACATCTTCTCATTGCATTAAAAGTGATGCACAAGTTTGACACTACAAAATTATTGTGTACTTTTGAAAAAATATTGTTGCTTCACATGGTACATAAAAGTTTTGTTGCTACAAAAAATTCCATTTTATTACTCCTTTATATGATATTGTTTAGTTATGGAACTCATAATTTTATAATTTTGCTGCATTATATATAATTTAATATTGCAGGCACTTGGCTCCCCATACTTGTGTAATGCTTCAACAAACATAAGGCACCACCAGTCAGTAAGATCCATTCTCTTTCTCTTTTATACACACTGATTATTCAAACTAATTACTATAAAAGTTATATATTGTTTGATAATTGAATGGATATATTAATTTGCATTTTTTATTGTAAATGCTTTTGTAGTTGTACAAAAATTAATATATGTGTTTAAATTTTGGTTATATTTATAACTAAATGCCTTGGCAATAATTTATAAATACAAAAAAGGTTGATAAGAAGAAAAATAAAGAAGGCCATAAATATCCTACTTTTCCTTGGAACGAGCAAACTTAAACAAAAAAGATGTATTAATTAGTATTATTCCAGTAATTTTAGATGTCAGATTTATCTACGTTATAATAAACATATTTAAATAGTAAATGAGATATAACTCATAT
Organism: Embelia ribes; assembly: GCA_001753735.1. NCBI lineage: Eukaryota > Viridiplantae > Streptophyta > Magnoliopsida > Ericales > Primulaceae > Embelia > Embelia ribes. Next base: position 8,334 of record MKEJ01069130.1, on the reverse strand, counting down.
TTTTAAGTTCTCAAATTTAAGTTTTATATATTTCATATTAAAAATAAATTTTAAAATTTTAAAGTTCATATAAGTGATAAAGAGGAGCGTAAGGGTCTAACCAGAAAGTCAAAAAAGGAAACACAAATGATAGTGGCCGTACCTTTGAATTATTAGTACTTAATTAGCAGTACTATGTCTATACTCTATAATTATTTTTTTGAATGGAGCTTATTATTTTTTGGTTCTAATTAGAGGATATAAAAAATTGTACTATGATTAGGGGACTCTAATGAATTGTTGGCTTTATTGGATCCACCGCTTTTCCGAAACAAAAGTATATATATATATATATTCTTTCATAATTTCATATCTTTGCAATTATTAAATTCATAAAGGTGGACAATGGAATAACAAGGTCTCAGCTTTAGCAAAGCTTTTGTAACGACAAAAAGTTTCTTCGCATCACGCACTTTATATAATTATTTTTTATTTTTTGATCTTATTTTTTGTTTTAACTTGTCGATTTTTTTCTCTAGATTAAGCAGCATATCATGAACATAATTCGATATGCACAATATATTCTTGTTCTGTTGAAAATGATTACCTGAATTTAATGTAAATAGAAAATGTACACGGAATAACAAATTAACAATACAATCTTTTCAACGTAAGCCATATATATATGTGTGTGTGTGTTCCATTTTTCATTTAACAAAAAATAACTACGAGTTAAAAGAAAAATAAAAAAAATTAAAAACAACAAATATAATTAAAAAATAAATAAATCGTGTCTCTAAACGGGTATAAAAGTTTCTGGACTATTTCCGTCACGTAGATGTTTAAAGAGTTTAGAAAAAAAAACATTTTTTCTTTATAAATATGGAGAGAAATTGAGAGAAATAACACTTCAAATAGCTGATATAATATGGTTGAATCATGCATACGTAAACAAACATGTATTGCATAATTCATGACAAGTTTCTTTCTATAGTTCATTTTCATTGATTATTACATAATAATTGACCTGTGGACAGCTCCACATGACAACATATAAGTTCAAATGCGACGTTCTGATCAAGTCTACTATAACTTATTTTACTTGTAGATTAAAAGCAAATAAATAAAGTTTTAATTATAAATATTCTTACTAATATAAAATTGATTATTTGGTTACTTTCGATCGAACAAATACACATGCCCGATTAATTTTAGCAATCGGAATCTACTAGGAAAGAAAAACTCTTATTCAAATAGCCAAATAATGATCCATACCAGAAAAGGATTCACAATCAATTTTCATAAGATTATTCTAATAAAATATACTCCATCCGTCCACAAATAATTGGATCGTTTGACTAGACATATAGTTTTATGTAAAAATCAAAAAATGAATTTTTAAATTTGTAATGGAATATAAATGACAAATCTATCCTAATAAGATTTGGTTTTATTCTTGACTTAATAATTGCTAAAAGGACAATAGTGACAATTACTTAATTTGTATGCCTACCATCCAAATAATCTTAGATAGCTCCTCAAAAAATATGATCAATTATTTGTCAATGGGATATGGTAATATTTTATAATATTATTGTAATAAGATTATATCCCCAAATCTAAACCAAATTTAATAGACATTAAATGTTTCTTAGAAAGTTATACACAAAAGAGAAAAAGAAGAAACAGAAGATGTATGGAAATTTTTTTTTATCAAAACAACATTATGAAAAATAAATTTAATTGCACCAAGACGAAACTTTCCATAGATACCAGTGCATCAGACGTGCTTTACTCTAGTATTGATTAAAAGAAGTTAGATTCACCCTTTCAAAACGAACAATATATATATATATATACACACACACATATATATGTAAATGAAAAGTACCAATCTCAAATTCTGTCCAGTCATGCATGACAAACTAGAAAATATTTTAAATGTAAAATGTTCGAAATCAGCCACAGCTATATAACTACAAGATTCTTTAGCTTTTACTGATTTTTGTTTGGTCACACTTGGCCATTTATGTCTTATTTAAAATTTAAAAGGTAATTTTTTAATTTGCCTCAAATTGTATATGCTCAAAGTGTTTGATTATTTGTGGACTGAGATTGTCTGTTACTTTCTTCATCCCTATTTGATATCCCGTTTTACTTTTTAAACACGCCAAAAAATAATTAGTTAATGGGTCAAGAATTAAATTATTTATTTTCTTTTACTATTTATGCCCTTCATTAGAACATGATAATATTTAATTAATGTTAGAATTTACATTAAATAAGAGCTTGTTAGGAATAAACTTATTTCAGCGATCTATAATTTGGGACAAAATAAAATAAAAAGATGATCTGTCAAATAGGGACGTAGACATATGCCACTAACATAACGCAACGTCATATTGATTGTGAGTGTTGAGCATGAAATATTTCGGTATTGCAAACATGAGAAAGAGAAAGAGAGAGAGAGAGAGAGGGAGAGAGAGCAAGAAGGATAAGAGTGTTGAGAGTTATCACTAACCAATACAACCAAAGTGACCGTTTTTCCTAAGCAAGTCCAAGTGATAGTACAAAGTTAAGACCAACGCCGGCTCCGTCCAAAACGAAACGTAAACCAAATCGTACTTATTTGCAATCATCGACCCCCAAACGTAAAACGTGTCAACTATCAAGCATCTCAACGGAGGATCATCACCATCGTCCTCCCTTGGGCCAACTACCATCTCTCCCAAGAGCTCGTCCACGTGGGCAGAGAACACGTGCAGGACACATTCCATAAATTGGTCGTGGTTCAGTGATCGATCAAATGAGATGGGTAAACCATCCGATATAGTCCGATAACTAAAATTGCAGTAAATAAAAGAAATTAAATTAATTAAAAGAAATACAAATAATACGTGTAAGAGGACAGATAGGAAATTATATGATATCTATTATACTAGAAATTTAATATAACATGTTTAACGTAATTCAACAGTTAGTATATTGATTACTATAAATTTTGTCATGGGTTCAAGTCCTTCCTCGGTCAAACGTCCTTTTTTTATTTGTTTTTTGCATCGTGGCATAGGAAAATTTGTTATAGACATACCCTTTAATTTAATTTTACTTAGTTCAAGATTTTTGAAACATGATTTATCGGTTATAAATCAAATCTTATTATCTTTTCATAAAAAAAAAAGATTAAATCAAATATATTCCTCTATATTTTTTTTTCCAAAATAAATATTGACAAATTTGTAACTATTTGTGTCATTAGTACAATATCTAGTTGTTTGCTAAACTTGACCATGATTAAAACAATATCAATTTTTAAAATTTATTATTTTTTTCTTCTTATCCTAGAACGTGGGTGGAGATGATAATTGAAACTTAAGAAAAGATTTATAATTTGCATTAGCCTACAAATAACTAATTGGCAACATTTATCTGCTCAATATTTTTTTTTTAAATATCCATTAGTAGTGATTTATTTTTAACAGGTGAATAGCGCCTTTTGGTAGTCCGATCTTGGAATGACATTTTTAGAAAATATTGTATCAACCGGCACCTCAGAGTTTGTAAAATAATATACAGATTATAAAATATCGATTTGACCTTTTACGGAATAGAAAATTAATGATTACCGGATGTCGAGGCCAGAAGCACGGGCCCCAGCGAAGAGGTCATGAGTGTCATCACCGGAGGCAGCCCGGGAGATTTGGTTGTGGATGGATTGGGTGTTAACGAAGGTGATGGTGAGGCCTTTGGCTGCTAGTTTCATGGCTAGGTGCACGAAGGGGATTACGTGGCCTTGGAGTGGGTACGGGATCATGATCGCGTGGAGCTTTGACTCGATTTCACCCATTCTTTTCAGAGAGATTGTTGGGAGAGAGATGGAAGTGTTCTTGTTTGATCTCCTCTATCACATGGTTGCTGTTACATAGCACAACTGAAGTGTGGATAAGAATTTTTATATATATAAATATATAGGATATTTTTACATACATTCACTGATCAATTGATATGTAAGAGAGAAACTACTTATACATATGAGAGATATTATGCATTCGTAGCAATATTATTAGTCTCTTTCTTACGTATCAAATGATGAATAAATATATGTAAGGATTTCCCTCATGCATGTATATATAAAATCTCCATTCTTATATATATATATATATATATGAGTGTTTAATTCTTTATTGAATATTGATACACTATTATATGTTTATTGACAAACTAAATTTTGGCAAGGTATAACCTCAATAAGTAGAATTAGCAGTACATGTCAAGTTTTTCATGTATAAAAAATTAAAAAGCTTAATTCTAATAGAATGTCCATGAAATTTTACAAAATAGAAATTCTCACCGACGAGAGAATGAAATATATCAACGAGTTCGACCTTTTAGTTTTTTTCTTTCCATCGTTTGTGGCCTTTCTTTTACCGTTAGTAGCTTTAGTGAATACTCATGATCTGTCACCTTTTAAGTGCATAATTAACTTTGACAACAGTCGTGTATCAAAATCTTTAAGCCAACTTCAATTTCTTCACAATCTAAGGTACCATGCATATATGTTACCAAGATACATAAACCACTCGAATCGTTAACAAATTAAGAAACAGTATGGATTGATTATCGGAGAAAAAAATGGTATGGATGATTTCCGAACAATTTGAAATGTTTACTTTAGTAGTTATTGATTTGAATTGTTTCCATCAGTTCTATGCTAAGTCAAGCAAACTTATAAATACGGTAAAACTGAGATTAATATCCAATAAAGGGGCACAAATTGTAAAGGATTTATGAATTGTTTTATAAAAGCGAGAATGAAAATTGAAAATATCCCAAAAATCAATGCACAACTTTACCTTTTTTCTTTTGGAAGGGATTTATAAATTGTTTTATAGCAAACTGCTCGTGAGCGTTTCACTATTAGCTTGGTTCAAGGTTTGTTAAATAAGTTGGACTTGAGTCTAGTTCAGCAGCGCGTTCCTAAAACGAGCAAAGCTGAACTTGGTAAAGCTTGGCGTGCCCAAATAATATAATTTTAGATCTCAACATCTCAAGACATTTTTTAAATAATAATTTTTATCATATACCAAGTTAAAGAAAAATGTTCTAATAAAAATTTGGAAAGGTTCTTTAGTAATATATTTACAAAGGATTTTTCTATAAATTTTTTCTAAAAGTATGGTTATACCTTTTGTCCAATAACAAGATAAATTAATTTTTTTTAAGTAAGATAAATTGATTTGAAACCTTCAAATAAGACTTATATCACACGTTCAAATAATATTTGTATGCAGTAACTATTTTTAGGGTTCTTCAAGTCAATTATTATTTCTATTTATTATTATCTCATTTACAGCTGTTATTTATTATTATCTCGCTGACAGCTACTAGTGTTAAAAATATTAAAGAAACAAGATAATTTGGAGAATAATTTTTTGCATTGCTCTATCAAATAAGTCCCAGCACATCGTACACTTATACAACCTTCAACTCCAAAAATAAGGAAAAGAATATATTGTTTCCTATACGTACTCATATCAGAAATTTCCTATCAAAACTAAATCTTTCGAGACCAATCACAAAATATTCGGTATCTGAATGATTGTCCAATCTTAATACTCTCCCTCAAGATTAGGCGTGTAAGAATGTAACGCCAATCTCGCTGGGGAAGAAATGCAAATGCGCTACATCAAGTGCTTTGGTGAACAAATCCGCTAGTTGCTCATGAGTTGAAATTTTGTGTAAATTGATGAGGCCTTCACAATATTTATCACGAACAAAATGACAATTAATCTCAATATAGTTGGACTGTTCATGGAAGACAAAATTACGAGCAATGTTGTGCACCAAAGAATTGCCACTAAATAAGGCCGGTGCCCATGAAGGGGAATTGTGAGATCATAAAGAAGACAATGAAGCCAAGTGATTTCACACATTATAGTGGTCATGGCATGATATTTTGCCTCAACGGAAGAATGAGATATCACATTCTGCTTTTTAGTTCGACAAGAAATAGGGCATGTACCCAGATGTATAAGATAACCCCTGGTCGAGCGATAAGTCATAAGATAACTTGCCCAATCACAATTTATATAAGCTATGATAGTAAGATCATTACTAGACTGAAAAAGAATACCATGGGTAGGGGTACCTTTCAAGTATCTAAGAATGCAATAGACATCGTCTAAATGAAGAGTAGGGGAGTGTGCATGAATTGGTTAAGGCAATTGACTGCAAAACTAATATCAGGCCGAAAGATGGTGAGTTAAATGAGACAATGATATGACGATGATATGGGCGAGGGTCAGCAAGCAAGTATCCCACTGTGTCAGAAAATACCAAGTTTTGCTCCATAGGCGATGTAGTGGGACAATAGTTTGCTTGTTCTGAATCCTCAAGAATGTCAATAATATATTTTCTCTGATTAAGAAAGATGTCGTTATCTGATCGTGCAACTTTTAACACAAGAAAATATTTTAACTTCCCAAGGTCCTTCAAAAGAAATTTGATAGCCAAAAATATTTTCAAAGAATGAATTGCTGCAATATCGTTTCTGGTGATAAGTAAATCATCAACATATATAAGAACAACAGTATAAGAGGAACCGTGCATGCATGTGAATAAAGAATGATAAGCCTGTGGCATCTTAAAACTTGTAGAAATTAGTACAGAAGACAACTTATTGTGCCAATTACGCGAAGCTTGTTTTAGCCCATAGAGAGACTTGTTCAGTTTGCACACACGACGCTCCCTTAGTTGCCATATCGTAGAGGCAAAAGTATATAGACATCCTCATGGAGATCACCATGAAGAAACACATTATTGATATCGAGCTGATGGAGATGCCAATACACATTGCAGCTATAGCAAGAGCACAACACACAATTACTAATTTAGCCATAGGTGTAAAAGTGTCAAAATAGTTAATACCTTCAATTTGTATGTAATCCTTAGCCGCCAAACGAGTTGTGTACCGTTCCACACTACCATCGGATTTTAATTTGGTTTTAAAAATTCATTTGGTTCCAATGGTTTTTTTTTTTCCACGGGTTAGAAAGGCCACAGTCCAAGTATCATTGGCATCTAAAGTATTTATTTCAAACTCGATAGCATCTCACCAATGAGAATATTTATAGCCTGTATATAAGAAGTAGGATTGAAAATAGAAGAAAGATGAGATAGGAAAGAGAAATGAGAAAGAGAAAAAAGATAGAAACATATTGAGAAATAGGATAAGAAGTACTTGACATGGAGCTGGATGAGTGAATAGAAGCATTAATAGTGATATTGGTTGGGCAAATATTGTACCGACCTTGAGACCCGAGGACTATGGACATGTGAGATTATAGAAAATATTGTATAACTTTATACACAGCTGTAGTTAGCTAAAACTACCCATAATGTCCTATTTCTCATGATGCAACACTTATTATATTAAACACAATGATAATTATATCATACAAAGTACATGTATTTACAATGTGCGGACCTTATTAATACATAAACTTGAAGTAAAATTAGTTTCCAAGTTACAAAGTACATAGCTTAAGAGAATAGCTTCTTTTAAATTTTTACGCAAATACTTTTCACAACTTAACAACATACATTAACTATCACCACACTTATAAATGCACCTTGAGCTCTGGTGGGGAGTTGTCTCATCTACCACTTCATTGATAACTTCTTAAACACCCTGCACGTCGTCCTCTTGAACTGCCAATTGATAAACAACTGACAAATGGAGTTAGTTTATGAAAAGATATTGCTATGCTACTTATTGTATGTAATAATCCCTTTCACATCACATTTCACGTAACATGTATGTTCACTGAAGGTGAAATGTCCCAGAATTTCTAAACAACCCTGATTATGTCACTAACCATATATCTCAATGTTTATAGTAATTTTTAGAATAAAACATAACTCATGAATTATATAAGAAAGGTCTAATAACATGAAATATAAACCATGAGTCCTTATTACCATTTTTTTAGCCTTACATCATTATTCAAACATTTGAAACACACCATATTGGCCAATTACTTACAACTTGGCTGATAAGAATAATAGAAATGAAATACCAAAATAAACAGAGACTATGTCAACCCCAAGTAAGCTCCAACCTGTCCTTGTCTCAGATCCCAGATTCCCAGCTCCTGGTTCTACTTGAAGTTTTCATGCAGAATAAAGTAGGAAAAACCAACCAAGCAGACACGAGTCAAAAAGATGTACAGTTTATTGAAATAACAACAATAGTAATAAAACTGTAAATAAAATCAAATGCAAAATTTGTACCACTTATCTACGTCACATCTCAACATGTAGGAAACTGTGCATGTAATACATGAATTGTCAAAG
>MKEJ01069124.1:0-13665 GCA_001753735.1 Embelia ribes | reverse complement strand
TACTATTTATCATGGTTTGTTTTTTACAATATTCTTCGTTGCGTGCTATTAATGCATTTAGTTGTGCCAAGGATCCTGTTGATCGTAGCTCAACTACATGTTTTTGTATTTATGTATGCCATAATCTTATATCTTGAAGCTCTCGTAAGCAGTCTATAGTTGCACGTTCTAGTACCAAGGTCGAATATCATGCCATGGGTATTGTCGTTGCTAAGTTATCTTGGATTTTATATCTATTTCATGATTTGAATCTCTCTCTTTCTACTACTCCAGTTATTTGGTGTGATAATATTGGGGCTACATAACTTGTTTCCAATCCTGTTTTTCATGATCGTGGTAAACATAGAACTCGATTTTCATTTTGTGTGTGAAAATGTTGCTGGCAAATCCATTGAGGTTCACTTTGTTGCTTCTTGTGATTAGCTCGCCGATTGTTTGACGAAGCTTTTGTCGTCTGCTCACTTTACCTTACTGCATGACAAGCTTCGTGTACTTGGTGTACCCATTCGGTTGAGGGGGCGTATAAATGATAGAACTAATATAAATACAAAAATCAAGGACAAGCTTGTAATTCTCAATGTTATTGAATATTCTTTTTTTTTGTGTGTGTGTATATATATACACACACACAAAAAGGAGAATATTCTATAACATTGAGAATTATATATATATATATATACTGTAAATCCCTCTCATAATGATTTGAGATGATAATTATATTTGAACATATTTTGTATCATATCAGATACGAGTTAGTTTGTTTAGTGTCTGATGACTCATGTCATTTTAGACTAAACCCAGCCAAGCCAAACATGGATAATTCAACTGATGAGCCAAGTAAAGCCCCAACCTAAATATTAACCAGCTGATGTTGTGCTTAAGTTACTAATCTTGTCTTGAACCCGAGCCTAAGTTAATCTCTAGAATAAACAAGATGAGCCTGAGAACACAATCACTTAACTCGGCAACAACACAATGTTAATTATATCACAACGTTACTAGGGATGATGCATCTCATGTTTGTAGTTACATGCTGAAACCGCAACTTGAGAAAATAGAATTTTAAAATAACAATTTGATTGAAACAAATCCAAAGTAAAATCAAGTCTTTCTTGGGTTAGTGCTGATGGTTGCAGCGAACTTGTGTTGTTGAACTGATCTATCATCTATCTATCAAACAATTTTTTTTTCCAGTTATCTAAATAATTTATGCATTTGTGCAATTTTATGCTAGATCTCACTTTATACTAATTAGAAAAAGAAATTTGTCATGAGATTAAATTGAAGAATAATAGAGTTGTAAAGTACAAAACTACAAATAAAGCATAATCATTTGCCACCTGCAATTCAGTGGAGAAGTACTGTGCAAGAATCTTTTTTTCTGTGCGTTTGCAATAATAACAGTTAAAAACAATTAAGAATTTTTTTTTCCTCCTGAAGTTATAATTAAGGTCCCTGTTGGACCTAGTCAAAGGCTGTGGTAAGAAGAATATACAGAGAGACATTATTTGAAGGGAAGTTTATAAAGAAAAATTCACGGTAATAAATTCATAATCAGGAAGAATGCATTATGTTGGTCATGCAATGTCATTTCAAAAAGAAAAAGCTTTTATTTATGTCAAAATATATTTATTTATGTCAACTAATGATCAAGATGGAAGATTCAAATTAATAATAAGGAAGAAAAATAGAGAAGATGCGAATCATTTAATATTTGCTATTATGTTTTAGCATAAAATTTGTCACAAAACTAAGAAAAGTAGAAAGATTTATTGAATTTAGATAAATGAGCTAGCACATGAAGTAAGCATATTCCTTATTTAAATCATTATTATGATGAATCTTGTATCAAAGTACTTTTCAAAATGAAATAAAAACACAAAGCCAATTATATAGTTTTCTTAATGTAATTATCTACTTTTTATTTTGCAGTCAATTGTGAAAATTTTACAACCCATCCTACTATATTTTGTATGTGACATTTCATCTACCCAAAAAGAAGAGGGAAAAAACCTTTATCTTATCAAGTGGACTTGTTCAAATTTATGAAGGTTAATTTTAATATCTTGTAAATATGTGATCTTTTTGCTTCACATATTAGTTAGTATTAAAGAGGGTACAATCGAAAGTGATGGTTGTATTTGCTCAACAACCATTAGCCGCTACTTTTGCCACTAGTCCATCTCACTTTTGAACTATAATAATATTTCTTTACTTATTTATAAGAAGTACCCAAGTTTATTCCCTATATCAATGTCCTGTTAATATTCTACAGTTGATGTCTCACATGTACAGTTACTAAATGAATAAATGTAACAATATTATCATTTTTTCAAAACCACTTAACGGGAAAAAAAAGAAAACTACTAACCGTACATAGAAAGTAAACCTTCAAATACTAAGTGAAGTTTCTTACGCTATCTATCTTCCACAAGCTGATTGCAATTTATACTTACTCTTCATTAGAAATACCCTCAATCAAAACTGGCATTCATATTCACCTGATTATGTAAAATTAGCAATAATCATATTCACCTGTCCGTATTTGATAAACCCGTATGATTTTTCATTCAAATTAATAAAATTTTGATGAATTTAATAAAAATGTTAAAATCTTTTATTATTATGTTTTTAGTAGGAATATGAAAAATTCTATTGATGAATAGAATATGCATTAAATAAGGTTATAATAATAAAATATTTATTTGTAGTAATTTTAAATAAGAAAGTGATTTATAAGTCGATATTTAAAAAAATAAAAAAATGTCCCATCGAACTATTTGAATTTGAATTTATCGAAAAGTTAATTTATCCTAAATGTATAGTTCTTCACAATTTTTAATTGCGAAAGCAACTATATTTCAAAAAAAGAAAAAAGAAAAGTGCGAAAGCAACTTTTGTAGATTTTTCCTCGACCCCTTTCACACTGCAAAAATCTAAACCACAAATCTCTTCACAAATCGCAAGGCCCCACACCGCTCTTTTGGAGTGGAAAACCGAGCTAAAGCCGCCTGTCTTTCTAGAACGAGAGATAGAAAGAGAAAACTCGATGATCATCATCGAACTTTAAAAAGCCAGGCACCTTTCCCATTTCCAATTTCTAACCCCCTTTCTACTCTCTCCCCCACCCACATGCTCCCCAAACCCTAATTTAGAAACTCATTTTTAGAAAGAAGCTCTAATAATTAAAAACACTTCATAAATGCTAGAAAATCTCTCCCATACCTCCCCATATCTCTCTCCAATTTAATTACCTCTCTCTCTTTCTCTCTCTCTGTGTGATGGATTCCGCCCATAGTGGCAGCCTTAACTCCTCCAGCGGCGGCGACGACGAGTACTCGTCACGCTGCGCCGCCCCCAACTCCCTCTCCTCTCTTGTCCACCCGCGTCCGCTATTTGACCCGCTCTCCGACTTCTTCATGGACTCCTCCTCGGCCTGGCCTAATTCCCCGAGAGCCGACCCGAATAACCCCCTCATGTTCAACCCTTTCTCTCCGGCTCCTGACACTACGGTTACCCCTGCAGTAACCGCTACGCATCCTGCCACGTCATCGTCGCTTGCAGGAGCATCTCGAAACCCGAGGAAAAGATCCAGGGCTTCGCGGCGTGCGCCGACGACTGTTTTAACGACCGACACGTCAAACTTCAGGGCCATGGTGCAGGAGTTTACCGGGATCCCTGCGCCTCCCTTCGCATCCTCGCCGTTCACCCGAGCGAAACTAGATCTATTCGGTGTGCCTTCGAGTACCGGATCTGGACCCCCGCCTTTTCTCCTCAGGCCTTTTGCTCAGAAATTTCAACCGCACCAGTTACCGTTACAGCTACCCACTAGTTGTCAGAATCAGTCCCAGGGTTTGATGAATTTGCGGAATGACCCCATTTTTTCATTCCAGTCTCTGATCAATCAACCCAATACTAGTATCGATCAGAGTCAACTGAGGGGTAATGTGCAAAATCTGGTTTCGTCCGAGGGCGATCTGGACATTTTGCATGAGGAGAGGGCGCCTAACTCCCAAAATGTGATGGAATCATGGTTGTGTTCATCCGATAATCGGTAATTATTTAATCGTAATGATATACGTATCGAAATTCATATGCAAAAAATTTACAAAAAAGCTTATATGATTATATCATGTGCGATGAGCTTTTCTCTAAGCGAATGATATAGGTGTTTGTATCGCTCTAGTATATGATTATCGGTACGTGAATCATTTTTCTTAATCAAATCTTTAATTATTATTAACTGTTTATGATGGTTAGGAATTTATGATGATATGATATGAAAGAAATGTTAATTAGATTCCACATTATGTTAACCATCATTATTGTGTTTCACCAGCAATACTTGTGTAAATAGACCTTTCCTTTTGTCTTATATTTTTTTTTTCGTTTTCTTTTTATTTTTGTGGTCTCGGATTATACACGTTTCTTACTGGATAATGTTGTTTAGAACTTAATTAATCACGGGATTTGCTCTTTTTGTTTTTTTTTTTTAATTATTAATGTTTGTAAATATCTTTGGGTCCCTCTAAATAGTATATGGATGACAACTTGCTTGAATGTATGGGGATTAATCCCGGATTGAGGCTTTTGTACTTTTTTTCTTTGTTTTTTTCTTTTTTTTTTTTAATCTATTTCACCAGAAAACCTCCGTAGCACTCGGGATTTTTATTAGGGCGTGTATGGAATTTTTAAAAAAGAGAGGGGAAAAAGAGTGTGGGAATGAGAAATTACAAAGAATATTATTGGAGAAAGCATTTGATAGAATGTATGGAGGAAAATGTAGAGGGGAGGAAAAATTGTTTTGACAACTTTTTGTACTCGATCAAAAAACAAGAATGTGGAAACAAAATAAGAGATTACAATAGTGGCAAGGAAATTTGGGAAAATGAAATTTCATTTAGCACTTGCTTTTGTTCCCTCTTCTTTTTCTTTGGGTTTCCCAATTTCAAAGTGTACAAGTTTTGGGTTTTTTTTTAAGGAAATGCACATTTTCTATTTTGTTTGTGAGTTTTCAATTAAAAAATAAAACACTCTGCATCTGAATTGCTCAAATATATATATATATATATATATATATATATTTGAGCAAGCACTTCAAACAAAATTACTTGTCTCAAGATGCATAGATTGAAAGCTCAACCAAGCGAATCTAAATATTCATCAATTAATTTACGAAGAAAAATGATATTCTCACACAAAAATTCTACTTGATCTCTTAGTGATTCTAGATGTGTAATTAAAGGTTGTTATTAAAACTTATTTTTTGTTATCAAGGGATAAGATAATTGGGTAGAATTTTTATTTTATTTTATTTTACTTTTATTGAAAGTAACATTTGCTTGGGAATGACCTTGCGTTATGGGTGGAGTACTACTAACTTTTTATGATAATTAAATGTGACATTGATCTTAATAATCAAGACTGTTACGGGCTTGTTTAGTTGCTCTTTCGTACTTAATTATTTCCCTTCTTTTTTTATTTTTTTCCTTAAAAAGCTGTGTATGTTTGAATATTCAATTTTAAGTCTAAGTTTTTTTTTTCGTTATTCAGACCTTAATAAAATACAATCTTTAAGTTCAGCGTATGTAGCTTTTTTAATAAAATACTAAAACGTTAGTTTTCTTGTTTGATAGTTGCAACCAAACCATGTCATTAGCTTCAGAAATGAAGACGAGTATGGTGCGGAAATTAGGAAATGATGAAAGTGATTTTTAAAATATTGAGAAAATGGGAGGTGAAAATATTGCAAATAATTGAATAAATAATATTGTGCTTTAAAATCAGCAAGGCATACTAAAAAAACATGTAAATAAAGGTATTTTAAAATAAATAGTTTATCAAAACTGTAAACAGTATTAGTGTTAAATGACAAAACATTATTATTTTATTATTTTTACGAGTTTTACAGTAATAAGAAAAACTTTAGGAAGTAATTACCTATTTCGAGTCTCAGAATCATAGAGTTTTCAAAGGTAAACCAAATTCAATTTAGCAAGTTGTGGATGTTTAACAGACTTCCTGGTAACTAATAACCAAACCAACCAATTGTAAAAATAACTAATTATATTGGGATTATGCTTCAGATTAAGTAATGCTTTAAAACCTAATTTTGAAACAAGTCATTAAAGTCTTGGAAATCAAAGTCATTAAAGTCTTGGAAATCAACTCAATAAAAAGAAATTATTACCATGAAATTGTTCAAGAATTTTGTTTTGTACGGAATTACTATTATGTTTTAAGAATAAATTGCTATAAATTGAAAAAAAATGCTATAGTTATTTTTAGATAAAAAAATACTAGTAGTAAATTATTTTTAATTTATAACAATTTATATTGAAATTATAGTAATTTTTTTAATACTTGTACAATGAAAAAAAAATTCTTGAATTAGAGGGCTTCCTCGTACCTTCTATTCTTTATTTACCTCTATTTCAAAGACATACGCATGCACCACTGACCACACCCAAAGAAGAAAATTCAATTTTTTTTGGTGCATGATGCTAAATAGACACCAAATTTGTCTCCTTTTGCATCTTCTCCGTGGCTTTGTTTTTTTATTCATAATAATAATTGCTCATTTTATGTTAGGAAACATATATGGTATGAAATGGAAAAAGGAAACTTGATCCGGAAAATATAGTGAAAATAAAACAGCGATATCATAGTATAGAGGTTACTGAACAATGAAACGTCAAATGAACCTTAGATAATTAAATATAATAACAGTTTGCATTTTTGGTAATTTATGCATAATGATGAGTATAACTGTTGGAATATCGTAAAATTATTGTTCAGTTATCTTACACTTTTATTAGTTATGAATAAAGGCATGAGTTTTGGTATTACCTCGTTCGTACCAAAATGATGCGAATATCAAGAAATTGATGCCGACTTATCAGTTTGTGATTGATTTTGTTGGTACCATTTTGATGTGAATTGATTTATATTAAAATGGTGCAAACTAATTTATATCAAATTTTCGTCCTAAAATAATTGAACTAGTTGAAAGTTTTTTTTAAAAGAACTTTCAAATTATGTTTTAATTTGAACGTTGTTAGCAACGTGTATGAATTCGTAGGTTCCGAGAAACATGGTAAAAAGAGAGATCGGCCTTCCATAATTTGAGCAGTTGCGACTTCTATACTCCACTGTATTATTGTAAAACAAATACTCATCGCCAAATGTATAATAAGTATTATAAGGCCTGTGGCTCTCCCAATTTTTTTTTCCAACAGTGTTAATTCCTTTTTTTATATTACTTCATAAATTCTTTGTTGCGTTAATCTTCTTTTACTATTTCATCATTTTAGGAATGATTAGCGGCGGTTGTTAGGCGCCGAATTGTCCTTGTGGCTTTAAACATCTATTTAATATTCTCTCACGCTTTTGTTTGTGTGTATTATGTAAATGATGGTACATATTGGTAAATACTGTAATACAAAAATAGTTGGGCATTAGGGCACTTATTTTAGGAAATCAACTCCATATAAAAAATTTTATATATGAATCTGTATAATTTTTTTTATACAGAATTACTATATTTTAAAGATATACTATTATAAATTAAGAAGAAATTATTATAAATATTTTTACATAAATTTTTTTAATAATATTTAGTTCCTATATTATAATAATTTATTCTGAAATTAAGTCAACATCTGCTAGAACTTCCCTTATTTTATGGGTAATGAATGGGGGAAATGGATTTATGTGGTTTGAGTAAGGATGAGATATATTTTTAGTCAAAAAAATAAAATTTTATAATAAAAAATTTTAGAAATAATTTTATAATTTTATCAGTGCGGTTGAAAAGGTATGCCTTAACCCATCGAATACAACTTGAAGATGACGTCAAGATAAACGTACGTAACGATTGAATTAAATGTCAGTAGGTTTAATAATTACATATTGGCTGACGGTATACGCAAGCATCTCCGATGTGTACGTTAGGACAAAACTATCACGTCACCTTTTGTCTACAATATACGACCGTAGAAAATGGGGCTATTTACTTTTTACTTTGCAGAATATTCTCAATAGGATCTGACATACATTTGGGAAAATATTTTCCGTCTATTGATAAGAACCGATCCAGATTATACATTTTTTATAAGATTGATATTAAATTTTTAGATTTAATTGACTTAAAATACTTAAAGCTAGTATTATTTTTCTTGAGCGGTTTCCATGAGTGATTTTTTATTCATTTGTAGTGTAGTATTCTTATATTGAAACTTAACTACCACTTTTTGATATTGTAACTTTTTTTTTCTCGATAAGTTGGAAATAATAAATTATACTTGCGGTTTTGTGAACCACTGATGAATTCATTTATTTTAAAATTAAGGTGATTTGAAAATAAAATAAGTGACTTTACACAAATAGTTTTAGATTAATAAGTGGTATTGATGAATGGTATTATGATTTATTATATCAATACAATAATATAACTTTTTTTATATTCCAGCATTTTCTTATGCTTGTGATTGTCAATTGGTTTGTCATGTAAAATAATTCATTTATAACTTTTTAGATTACATTTTGAAAGTCACAATGTACTTTAAATTTATCAAATTTTTTTAATTGATCACAACTTATTTTTAAGTTTTTTCAATATATCCCAAATTTGCCAGCGTATCCTGGTAAGATTACTTACTTAAAATTACTCACGTGAACTTAATCAGGATTCGTACACGAATACCCAACTATTGTCACCTATGCTTAAAAGTTTAACAAACCGAAGCTAGTTTTCTCGTAAAAGTAGACGAGTATTTTACAAGTTGTTGGTGACCATTGTAGCTTGATACAAGTTGATATTATGTCCAATGTTGTGTGGAAGGCGTTTGCGAGTCCCTCCTACAATTAGTTTGAATGGAAAACAATGCGCATGTTCAATTAAAAATATTATGGTATATAGTGATCAATTACAAAATTCAAGCTATAGGTATGTAACTAAAAATAGCTAATATAATATATCGTGTTTATTTGCTTTTATGCAACGTAAAATTAATAGGGATAGATTTTGATTTTTGAGATTGCACAATGGAAAGATACATGTCATTTGCACTATGCGCGCCCGTCAAATTGTTCTCAAATTTCTAATATTCTCTTCTTATAGTATCCCTTTATTTTCCGTATGGTGAGGAGGAAAGACGTGCACACAAGATTGTATGCGCATTTCCGATCCTTTGCCTCCACAAAATACATTCTCGAATTCCAATTTACTGAGACGAAAATACAAGCTCGTGCATACACTTCAAAGATGAAGTTAGAATGAGAGAAAATAAACTTGTAAATCTGAAGTAAATTGCTTCAATTTGCTTAATTTGCTTCACCGATACAGAGTTGCAATGCAAATGGGTTCAACGTGAATAGAACCAGTATTTGTATTTGCTACAATGAAGCTCAATACTCAAGTTCGTTAAGCACAAACCAATATAAACCGCCAAAATTTATCTGATTGTATAAAAAGTTCTGTGGTAGACTTGTACAAAATCTGGTTTAGAACAGACAAAATAGGACCAGTATTTGTATTTGCTACAAAAGACACACAGCAAAAAAATTTAAGTTTGTTAGAACAGAAACAAACATCAAAAGACAATCATGTGAGGAGTTGTCTTTTTATTAGAAATAGTTGCCCAAATTGTTGGCAACCAAATTTAATAAAAAAAACATATCTGAAAGAAATCCGTTTTAATAATGAATAAATAAAACTTTATTAGAAAATGAAAGGACATTTTTTATTAATTTTGAATTGCCACGTAAAATGTGCCTCATGTGATGCAGCTCGTGCATGCGTGCGATGAACTTGAAGTATATTAGTATTACTTCTTATTCTTTAGATATTGAGGGTTCCATATTTAAACCAAAGAAATATTTCTTATTTCTTCAATCGGGGATAAGGTACCTCATACAAACTCTTGGGTTTCCATTTAACGCTTCTTGTTAGAAAAATTCCAAACAATGACATGCGATTTGAACCTTAGCAATGGCATGCAAAATAGAAATCGGGATAACATAATTGACATATCTTTGAGCGAGCGATTCTTTCAAGACTAGTGGCACACATTGTAGCACATAAGATATTTATTTCGTGACTGTGCAGTATAATCAAACATTGTGATTGGCTTGCACTATTTATGATTATTTTTCGAGTCACGCTGAACAAGATTCTAGATCTAGTTGTTCACTTGACCATAAATATAAAGCCCTATAAATTATGAGGGCTAAGACTGTAATAAACCAAAAAGTGAAACTGAAAACCTATTATAGTTTTCCACTTCTACGTTATTCTTTTTATCATTCTTTCGTTTTACAAACAGAGAGAGAGAGTGTGAGCGAAGAAGAGAAGTTGGCCACCCAAAATCCAATGGATTGTAGAGAAAGATCCTTCTCAATCAACGATCTAAAGGCAGATTCGGATTCACCTCGACGTTCTCGTTGTCTTGAGGTAAGTTTCATCCCTAACTCTTTGGGTTTACTCATTCTTGTTCAAGCCCTAATCAATCAAAACTTGGTCTAAAGGTTGATTTATGTTTAAACAATTGTAGTTAATGGAATTCTTCGCCAATTGTTGGTAGGATTCATTGTTTGATTGGTAAATCTTTGGGTGGTGACGTTTTGGTTTTATCTTCGAGTTTTCGGAGGAAGCTTCTTTGTATCAAATAAGGTGCATAGTGGAAATTGAATCTAAATCTATTGAAATCCATATATTGAGTTTCGTTTTAGTCATGAATGAAGTAAAAATGGCTGATTGTTGAAATTGAGATTGTCTGGTTTTGTGAAACTAAGTATGACAGCAACAGTCATCATTCGAATGGTTGTGGGGCGCCGTTCGAATGGCAGAAGCTGAGTAGTTATTTCCTGCTTCTTCAATGCCTTAGCCAAATTTCTCTCTCCCTTTCATCCGTGCTCTTTAGGGCTTCACTATTACTTATTCAAATCTTGACTTTTCAGGATATTATGACACATTTTTTTGAATAACTTCAGACCTTGAAATCTTCGGTGAAGTACTTCGAGACTTTTTATTCTTTTTAAGCTCAATTTGCACTAATTTCCTACAAAGTCAGAATTTCGAACAAGCAAAGGTAAACAAGGCACATACATCTATTTAATTATGTTAATTGATGCAAAAGTGTATTAATAACGTGCTAAAACTTACATCTTTGAGGATTAACCAATTGTTTTTGCAAATGTCTTTGTCTTGATGTGACGTGATGTGTTGTAGGCGTTGAAAATGTTAATTCAGGATTCATTGTGATAGTAGTTAGCTTATGCCTTTGGAGCACACTTATATCGAGGCTCGATTGACTGTTAGAAAGGGTTATCAACTTAGATTTTTTAAGTGCAATTATTCCAGGCTTGAAGAACTGTGGTAGGCTATAAGAGTGAATTCACTCCATGGTTTTTGTAGGTGTTGATTGTCTTGGGGTATATGTTGGCTACAACAGTTAGTGTTATCCTTGACCGGATTCTAATAGGGGAACTCAAGATATAAAGAGCTATCCACGAAGCCTTTACGTGTAAAGCTTCGAAAAGACATGTATTCCGAGTGGGAAGGCATATATCCCGTGTTTTCGTGTTAGTTATATCGATGAATTGTTTATGTGATGTTGGATGTACATTTGGCTTAGATGTTTAAAGGCATGTTCACTTATGTAGTTATTTCCTTACATGTCATTCGTTGTTGATTTTGTTATTCCAATAGAATTGAATTCTTGCTGACTCGTACCTGTTTGGTTGTATTTTGCTATTGATTTTTTCTTATAAAACACCAAGCAGAACCTGATGTCAGAGGTTAGGAAAACCAGAGATAGGTTAAGAATGAAGCTCACTCGAGGGTTGAATTCTTTTATGGTATTTTTATGTTATTATTTTTCACTCATTGGATGGTTGTAGACCATTGGCCATATTTATGTTTTTTGATGGTTTGAAATAAAGATGTTAATCCAAAAACATGATAGTAAGGCTGAATGGATTTGCTTTTGACTTGTAGATGAATTATGTTAAATTCTATGATAGAATATGGATATTTTTAGTGATTGGTTTACATTATATTGTAAATGGTTTGAAATGATATAATCGGAATGGAATATCATTTTGAGGTGTTACAATTTTATATCAAAGCTCAAGGTATACTATAACCTTAGAAGCTGTAGGTTGTTTGGTTTGTTGGTAGTAAGTCTCGAGTGAGATGCATTTAGAATGTGGGAGTAGGCATCTAGGAACTTGACTGCCTTCGATATTCTACTGTGACTTGTGTGTCTTGTTTGCATCAATCTATATCGTATTGTTTTCATATACGTATTTTATATTTAAAAACCAGTAGCCTGTTATAATAGATGTCGAACTTAGCTCTGTATTGGATAGATAGAGAATGGTCTGTAGGCCCAACATAGATCTCTGTTAGTGGACAAAGTTAACAATAAGCTATTTGGGATTTGCATGCATATTTTTTTCTTACTTTATATAATGTGAACATGTGGTTGATTTTTCTTTGTATGATTTAACTTTAAAGATAGCTCGTAGAGGACATGGTGAATGAGGTGGTGGCCGTGGTGGACGCAGCGGACGTGGCAGATGTAATGGGCATGGTTGTCGCGGTGGGGAACAAGCTAATCCTCCCCTAGTGGTACATACTTTTCCACAGGAGGAGGTCGCATCGGTAGAGGCCTAAGAGAATATTCCCGCAGTGTTCTCACCTAGAGTAAGGGCAACTGGGGTTGCTCTGGTACTTGTTACGGTCGATTTGCAGCAATTGTCCACGTTGATGGCCTAATAAATCTCTCAGGTAGTAAAGGCAGCGCTCAAAGGGTGTAGATGCATTAGCTGGCGATGAGGCAGTCAAGTGGTGGAAGGGGTTGCCAATCGGTGTCAAACAGGATGGTGGCACGAGTGTTAGGGTGCAAACTATGAAGATTCAAAAGGAGATCGATAAAGCCAATGCCCCTATATTTTATGGAGGTGCAGATACAGTAGCAGTGGACACATGGGTGTCTAACATGGAGCACCACTTTCGTACTTTTAAGGTGATTGATGGGTTGATCATGGGGAGGACAATGCTCCATTTCTTGCAAGATAAGGCAGTCAAGTAGTGGAAAGGGGTATGCAGAGATATTTGATACTAGGGAGCTAACATGGGAAGAGTTTAAGGAGGTCTTTATGAACTGATACTGCCTTCAATCATATCAGAACGGGAAGGTGCATGACTTTCTACAGTTATATCAGGGTAGTTGGACGGTAATACAGTACTCGACGAATTTTCTAGCTTTGGCAAAATACTCCAAGGTTTATGTGCCTACGGAAGTGGAGAAGGTTATGATTTGTCATGGGATTGAGGCCTCATATATGCTGTGTTGTGACAATAGTAGGACCAACCACTTACAATAAAGTGGTGAAGAAGGTCGATAAGCAAGAGCCCATTGATCTTGAAAAAAGGCAATTCGGGACCCAATCAGGGATATCAGCCACGGCAATAGAGTGACAATTAGGATAATTAGAAGAGGAGTTGAGAAGGTGAGGCATTTTCACAAGGACAATTAGTTTAGAAGTCTTTTGCTTATGGGACGGGGTTTGTTAATACGGGACAAAAAGTATGACATAGGTGTATGGAGGAAGGGCATATTGTGGGTTACTACCCTACTATCTCGTGCAACCAGTGTC
>MKEJ01069121.1:0-10150 GCA_001753735.1 Embelia ribes | reverse complement strand
ATTAAAATATTACTCCTCTTTCCACAAATAATTAGAAACATTTCTAAATCGAAAAGTCTAAAAATAATTGAACACTTCTATTTTATGACATTACAATTATCAAAATATAAAGTGAATTATCATTATTGCTCTTACAAAATATTAAAAGTTAATGTCTAGTCAATCATCAATAGGGATAATTTAGGTTATTTATTTCTGTTTCAAATTTAAGTTTAAAATTATATAAAATACCAAATCAAACTATTCTATTAATTTTAAACCCAAATAATAATTTTTTTGTTCTCTCCGTTCTAAAAGAATAGGCTTATTTGATTTTTCACATAAATTAAGAAATTTTTTGGTAAATGCAGTAAAAGTATTAAATATTTATTTTCTTTTTACTAACATGCCCTTCTTGAAAATATAAAAAGTGATAATTGTTAGTAAAAAAAATATATTAAATAAAAATATTTTATTAAAATACAAATTTGTAATAATTTTAAAAAAGTAATAATATATAATTTAAGATGAAGCAAAAAAAATAAACTTGTATTTTTTTGGAGTGTTACTTAGGATTTGCCTTACAACAAAGCGTATGGTAAGGAAAAAGCGGTGTGGGCAGGGCACGCACAGCAATGAAGAAAAGATAGACTTAACTTGACCTGACCGCCCGCCAATTCTGATAACCAATTTGCGGTCTCTCTCTCTCTATCTCTCTCTCCAGAGCATACAATACAATAGATAAATTTCAACGACAGAGAGAGAGAGAGAAGAAAATTTTCATATCGAACCAGAAAATAGTTTCCCTCACGGCACTAGCTATTCTCTTCTCTTCTCTTCTTCTCTTCTCTTCTCATCCAGAGGTAACCATTTTCTTTATATATATATATATATATATATATCAATTCTATCGCTTTGGCTTATCCTCTCCTCTTGCCGCTTATTAATTTGTTTCTTACTACCACAAATTTAATGACTCCTGCACTTTTTTTTTTTATATTTTAATATGTATTTTTCATCGGGTTGTGTCGTTCGATTAGTTGTCCAGTGTCTCGCACCCACTATAATTCCCAACACGGACCAGTATTCAGCTTAGAAAGGGAGAGGGTGTGGCCCTAGGTGCGACACATAAATCGAACTCTCCACCTTATGACTGTGACTATAGTCCTCCTCCACTTTCTCATTACCAGTAACCATTAATTGTTTATATATTGCCTATTGTACTACTCACACCCCTGCTCAATCCGTGCTTATACACTAAATTTTAGAGACAAGTAAATTTTAACGAAGCCAATAAATAATATAAACCGTCTCTCAGTTTAAACCCTTTTTGGTGACACATCATGTAATATATATTATATATACAATGTAAAATCCCTGAAAATAACAAGGTTGATATATTGATCCCTTGAACTAGGGGATTATTGCCTATGTAGTTCTATTTTCAAGCTTAGAGGATCTGGTTTGGAAATTCTCCAAATCTAAGCCCTTAACTTAAAACAATGAAGTACCAGGATCCAAAATTAGGCATTGAAAATGAATAATTGAATTGCTATGCCCTTGGTTGAGTTGAGTTGAGTTGTTTGTTCTATGTGGTTCAAGATTAAAAATCTTGTCTGGTGATGTTCACTCGTATAATTATATACAAATTCCAAACATATGTATATAATTGGGTTTATGATTGTCTTTAATGGGATATGTGTCAAGAATTTAATATGGTTCTGTCTTTCGATCTAATAAAAAATTAGATTATTCATATGGCTGTCTCTTTCGACCTTCTGAAAAGATCACGTGAATGTTTTCAATATTCGGGTTTATGCATCGAGCTGCTTCTTGAACCCGCTAAAAGTACCAAACCAGTAACTTTAGGACCAGCTTTTGTACAAGTATATTCTCAAGAAAAGAGCAGTATTTTAGATGGAATATGATTCTGAAACAAATATTTCTTGCACAAACCCATAAAGAAGCTTGCATCAATATCTAATTCAGCTGTGGATCTTGATATATCAGTTTTCGTATGAATTTAATATGTCCGAGTTATTTGTTCATGTAGTGCTTACCTATTTCAGATATTGAATTCACTCTTGGAATATATACTTACATCAATTACCTTAAACTTAAATTATGTGGATTCGAAGGGAAAAAGACATGGCTTCCTTAGCAACTGCCGAAGCCTGTGACTCAAACATGGCACTTTTAGCAAACGGAGACGTTCGTTGTCTTCAGCCCATCTTCCAAATATATGGTCAGCGCAGGATGTTTTCAGGTCCAATTGTGACACTCAAAGTATTAGAAGACAATGTTCTAGTTAGGGAATTTCTTGAGACCCGTGGCGAAGGCCGAGTACTAGTCGTGGATGGGGGAGGGAGCATGAGGTGTGCGTTGATTGGGGGTAATTTGGTCCAGTTGGCCCAGAATATGGGTTGGGCAGGCATCATTGTGAATGGTTGTATCAGAGATGTTGATGAGATAAACGCGTGCGATATTGGGGTCCGAGCCCTGGCTTCACATCCTAAAAAATCGAACAAAAAGGGCGGTGGTGAAAAGCACGGTGTGGTTCATATCGGAGGGACTATGATTCACGATGGGGAGTGGTTTTATGCTGATAGCGATGGGATTCTTATTTCGAAAAATGAGTTGTCCGTTTGATTGAAAAGAAAAACGGGAGAAAATTCAATAACAAAGTACTTTTCACTTGATTTTCTTTGCTGCCTATCTTGTGTCGCAGTTGTGAAATCAAATTCTATGTTGTCTTAATTACACTCTTTTTCCCAATATCGAGTTTAAATGGTTTTCTGATTTAGTAGACAGTGGCAATTTGTAAAACTAGCACTCACATTGAAAGTAAACTAACCACTTTCATTACCGGCTTTGTGTAGTTTAAAAATTGAAGATTGAAGTGTCCGACCCGTGATGTAACAAGGAAAAGTACTCAAACCTTATATATATATATATATATATATAAGTGCATAGGTAATCACTTCGCTCTCCTTGATGGGAACAAACCCTACTAATATACAACTTCTTATTTACATGTATGTATAATTTAGCCAAACTCTAGCAATCGAAAGGGCCAAAACAATTACAGGTGCTTAAACATGTGTTCTTTAATACAAGTAGAAGAATAAATTTACGTTTTTCATATAAGGTGTAGTTTCTATTTACCACCGGAATAGAATATATTATACTATCAATTTTAGATGCTTAACATGTGTTCTTTTGCGAATATCTGAACCATCATTTGTCCAAATCCGTTGGATTCTTTCTCATTCTCTTGATTCTTTTTTTGGAATACTCTTAAAAATAGATCCAATGGAAACAAAATGGGACCTGTAGCGCAGAGAATTAAAACACGTGGCTACGAACTAAGGTGTCAAGGGTTCAAATCCCCCCTCGCCGGCAATTGGCCCGAAGGGGAGGACCTTTCCCTCTTGGGGTAGGAAAATCATAATCGTCATAGCAGACCAAAAGTTATGAAATTTGAGTGTCGGTCTTTTGTCAAAATGGAATGGCCTCACTTTTTTCTTTTTTTCTTTTTAATCGGTGGTGGTAGAATCATTACACATAGTATGACCAACTCATTTGTGTATTTTTTTCTTCTACATCCCGTAACCCTTCCTCAACCCGGCTTGGACAAAATAGCAGAACAAGGACAAATATTAGTAGCATAAAATTAATGCATTACTCGTTATTAATATGTTTGTTAGTGGTAATTGTGGCATCTCGGGAGAATTGATGACTGCATTTTTGTAAATTATATTCTTAGATATATTGCCTGGAAGACACAAAATTCTTAGGAGGGTAGCTGCGAGTCGCGCTTTTAACAAGGAGCTAAAGCTCAACTTGAGTATTGCTCGATTCATGTAATAAATGAGTCATGTTTGAATAGGCTCTTATGCCTAATTTGAGTTTGAGTTAAGTTTGATTATTAAGATACTCGAATCATTTGAGCTTGTTAGTAGCTCGAGTAGCATATATCTTATACTATCTTTATATTTAAAATAATATAAATATATTTATTTATCAAAATAAAGAAAAATAAAATTTCCAAATTGAGATTGAGTGTTCACATTTTCAGCCAAATCAAATTCAAGTTCTGATATAGTACTATTTGGAGTCGAGCCAAATCCAATCGAGTTCGAGTATAATTGATATTCAGTTTTACTCAGCATATCATCACTCTTGCATTAAACTAAACAAGTACAATTGAATCAAGGTCGATCAAAATCGAAATTAAAATTCATCCTAGTTCGAATTGGGCCTATCAAGTTTCGTTCCGAGATGATTCAAATTCTGTTTGTTGTTTCCTTGGCACTATCATTATGCGCCTAAAACATTTCAATGTCAAGTTCGTTCCTCATTGACCATTCAGATTGCCCATTATCAAATTCATAATATCAAGGAATAGTTTGGAATTAGCTGATACTTTTTAAAATTCGTTTTTCAAATTTATTTTTAAAAGTTGATTCTAAAAATATGATATAATTCTAATATTTGGTAAATAAATTTTAAAAATTGGTTTGATAAATAGTATAATATTTAGTAAAGTGATATTTTTTTATTAAAAAAGATAAAAGTAGGTATGTATGCAAAACAATAGTAAATATAATTTAGGTTATTTAGGTAATTAATAATAAAATAAGCAGAAATATTACAAAACACAAAAGTAGGTATGTATGCAAAAAAATAATAAATATAATTAAGATTGTATGGGTAATTAATAATAAAAGAAGCAAAAACAACTTTTAAAAGTATCACTAAGACTATTTCTAAAAGCACTCTTAGAAAAATAAAAATAATTTATTAATTTTTAATATTTCAAAACTTACCAAAGACCTTAAGTTACAAGTTTCAAGAAAAAAAATAGAAGATGAGAAAAAGTAATAAGAAATTGACCCTAAATCTGTTACTTCTAATCAATATTGAATAACGTGATCCTAGTTAACTCCACCTTCAGTATAACCATGTTGAATTGCTCTCCTTAATCTTGATCATTCATTTTCTAGTCACACCGCATCAAATTCATTATTTTGACGATAATACCAATCACCTTGCTATAATGACTAATTTTTTATGTGATGCTCTTTTGACAGCTTGAAATCAACCACTAATAAAATGACCGACAAATTGATTTCCACATTTTGCTTTTTATGTTTACTCATCTATTAAATGTGCGATGGCATAATTATCCTAAAACACACCCTGGAAATGAAATAACAAACACATGCTCTCATATATACATCTTTACAAATTATATCATTTCATATATTAATATAATAAAAGTAGTGTTGGGCGAAAGAATTGCACCAAGTGGCCTTCTATTTTGACAATATTTGACACTCAAATATTACGACACGTGACACTTTATTATATCATGCATGTACACATTTATTTTGTTCACTTTATAGAATTAATACATGAGTTTATATTTACATACATGCATGAACTTTTTCAATCCAAACTAATTGAATTCAAAATGAATTTGACAAGTGCATATCACAACATACACCATATACATGTGTACTTCTTTTAAATAAGGTTGTTCTATTATTGGAAAGTTAAACCATGATATGCATTAATATAGAATGAATTTCTATTTATCCATATGCATCTAAAATATTCTAAATGCATGAACCAATATAATTATTTATTTTTATATTCTTGAAATAAGAAAAAAGAAAATGAACAGCCACCATAGAATAATATGGTTCCAAATGCAACACTATATAATTCCAGTACTTATCATAATTCCCCATACAACCACAAAACTAATCATAGTCAGATCAATAGAATTTGTTGAGTCAGATCAATAGCAAAAAAGAAGATTGCAATATCAAAATAAGGATCACAAGGATGTGGAATGTCCTAAATATAAAATCAAACAACGAAATTACGAGTATGGATATGATCCTACTCAGTAAGCAGGTATCAAATTCTATTTTTTCCTACGTATATACTCTGAATATTGTTTTGTTTTTCTAAATAAAATTAACAAGACTCAATAATAAATAAATAAATAAACTAATTGAGAGACACATTTTGTAACATACTTTTCTTCTAGTTATCCTAAATGAAAAGAAAAACAATTTAAAAGAATTAATTACTAATTTATTTGACTTTTAATACTGTCTACGTGTCCCATGGACAGCCACTTAGTCACAGGTAATGGATTCATCGCCCCATCTTTGTGTTGTGGCTATTTTTCTCTCTTTATTATTTGTATCACAATATGGTTCTCATTTAATGTAAAACTACTATATCAATCCTATGATTTTCAAAAACTATAAAATCACCAATCGGTATGAACAACTATTAGAACTATATGTACAATTTAATGATTTTTCTTGCTAATATGGCCGTATTTGGATGCAAGTTCATGCTAAAGTATATGAGTCTTATTGATTAATTTGGTTTATTACTTAGAAAATCCATATACAACTGCTTTCTTTAGTTGTTAATTTTTCTGCAAATTGTAATAAATGCTTAATGCATTGATGCATTCTGTACTATCAATAAACTATTTCTTTACAATTAAAAATAAACAATTAATAATATGATTTGGAGACGAACATTCATCCGCATAATTAGTTCCTTCACTAAAAGGATTTATGCACACAAAGTCATCAATTAGTGTACAATCTAATTACCCCAAGAATTATAGATTGTTAATTAACACATAAGCAAATTCTAAATTAAAAAAAAAAAAAAACTTACCAAAATATTATTTAAACAAAATTAAAAATTTCCATGCATTACACAGGTTTCACACTAGTAATATAAGAATACTTGAGTATTAAGATGAACTAAATTAAAAAAAAAAATTGAACTAGAACGGAAATAACTTATCTAACTAATAGATCTTGACAAGTGAGTAACGTTAATGGAAAAACCATATTCCGAAATAATTATTGACCAAAGAGCTGAGATTGAACATCCTCAGGTATCTTTTTGTGGGATTTGCTCTCAATACAAGAATATTTTTTTCTTGTAATTTACAATAAATTTTTGTACGAATTATTGAGTTTGAAGAATCAAATTACTATAAACTGAGTACATCTTACTGTATTAATTTTAATAAAAATTAAATTAAGAATACTTGTAAAAAATTATTTTTTAATTATAGTAATTTGTCCTCAAAATATAATAATAGCTGTAAATTACATGTAAAAAAATTCTTGTTTTGAGATGACTTCTTTAAAGATGACCCCTGGCCCCTAGCAAAATCCCTATTTGTAGGTAATTAAACAGTAGTATTAGATACATGAGCATCCCCTGAAATTAAACCCTTAAAATTTGTTATTAAGACCCATAAAGTGAGTGCCTTTACAGTGGATCCCTTTCAACTAGGGCACTACTGTTCATCTTCAGCCTTACTTTTATGTTTAAGGGATTTGTGTAGAGTCTATGGACGTATAGGATTTGAAAATAAAGCATCTGATCAGAATACTCTTAGAACTGCTTCTTAGTTTGTTGCGCTGGAAAATGGTTATATATATATATATATATATTATTTATTTTTATGAACAAAATATCTTGACAAAATTTTGATGAAAACCAAATTAATTTGTTCTTTACGATCTAAGCGAATGCGTAAACTTCGCTCTAATCTAGAGCTTTTATTTATTATACTTCGACTGTTTTGATTTCTGGAGGAGATGTTTTACGGTTACGTTGCAGGTTGTAGCTTCTTTTACCCGAATTAGGCCAATTAGCTATGTGAGATAAGGGTTGTGCTAAGAAGCTGACAATCAGGTAGTAAAAATTTAGCAAATCTAATGTGTCAATATCTAGTGTATTGATTCCGTTTTAAAGGAAATGATCGACGCATGGGATTTAAGTGTTACATAGTTTTCTGTATTTATGTCGTTACTCAGAGAAAAAATTATAGTCTATAGTTCTTGTTAGGTGAAAGGTTGTGTAGTTGCCTCAAATTTCGGAATTTTCAAGGGGTTTTATGTGGAAGTGAACATCATGCAGTTCTTGGTCATTGATAATTTTATGTGATATTGTATCGAAAACAGGATTACGTGCCAACTGTTTTTGACAACTTCAGTGCGAATGCTGTAGCGGACGGGAGTACAGTCAATCTAGGTCTATGGGATACTGCTGGTAACTTTGCCGAACCATTTTGACCTTTTTTTTTTTATTTTCCTTTTCTGTTTTCATTTAATACTAGAAAATGAGATCAGGTCAGGAGGATTACAACAGATTAAGGCCTCTGAGTTATCGTGGAGCAGATGTATTCCTTCTTGCGTTTTCTTTAATTAGCAAGGCCAGTTGCGAGAATATTGCAAAGAAGGTTATAACCCGGTAAATTTCTTCCGTTTTTGGCATATACCTTTCCTTGTATACATATAGATGTCAGGCATTCTTTTGATTTCTATTTCAGTGGATTCCTGAATTGAGGCACTATGCACCACGAGTTCCGATAATTCTGGTTGGAACTATGCTCGGTAAGAAAATTTGCCTAGCAAATTTCTTATTTTTCTTATTTTTTGTTTTATCTTGATTTCGTTTTGGGGTCTGTACAAACCTTTCAAGTTGCTCATATGTTGAGCCCGTGTCTGTGAAAGATTGCTCTACTTATTGATTACCTCTGCGCCCTCGTGCATATTATTTTACCCTTTCATTGCATCAAGAATTTCTTTTCTGCCGTAACGGGTTATAAATATGGGTTTTAACTTTTAAATTACGGGAAGTCATCTTCCTAATAGAGGATCAAGCTTATGTTTTACTTTTCCCTTCACTTGCGGATGTTAGGGAGGATAAGCAGTTCTTTGCAGATCACCCTGGCGCAGTGCCAATTACCACAGCTCAAGTAATGACCACCTGTCCCGATACCTTCAGTTCTTTCTCCCGAAATCATATTAACAGTTCATTTCCATTTTGGTAGGGTGAGGAGCTGAAGAAGCTGATTAGAGCTCCTGCTTACATCGAGTGTAGTTCAAAGACACAGCAGGTACAAGTTCGCTCTTGCACACGTACCTTCTCACACGTTTAAGGCTTAATTATTTTTTCTTTGTATTCGGTGGACTGATCCTAGTAAGTGTTAAAACTGTTTTCATGCCAAGACTTAGATTTTACTTGATTTTACCAGGTTAGACTTGCATGACATTGAAAGCAACTTTGTTATGCTGAACTGCATATTTGCAAAGTTTATGTATATTTGCAATGTAAACTTTGTCCATTTATATTCATATGTTCTCAATGTTCTCTCACGCGAGTGAGATGTAGTTGTTGTTTTTCTTTGTGATTGATGGGGATATATGGTATGCATCTTCTCATATCTGTCGAATGTGAAAGCAGTTTTCGATGCTGCAATTAAAGTACTGTTGCAACCTCCCAAGCAAAAGAAGAAGAAGAGGAAGCCGCAGAAGGGTTGCTGCATACTTTGATTTAATGATTTGTGAAATTGTGAAATCGTAGGTGCCATTATCGCATACGTTTATCGTACTCAACTCCCACGGTGAAGATTCCTAATGGAGATGCATGTTTCTGTGCATGAAGAGGGTATTGGGGGCTGCTTTTACATGGCTTCTTATTCCTTTTCTGTTTCCCGTGCCTGTGATTATTATTTCTTATTGCAGTGAAAAATGTTGTTAGTTCGTGATTTTTTTGTAGTAGATTTATTGAAAACAAAAAAGCAAATCAACCAATCCTCTCAAATTGGACAAACAAGTTTTGGGTCGGTTTGATTTTGCTTCTTAGTTTTCCTAAATTGAACCCCTTGTTTGTAATTGGTTTGGTTCTTAATTTTCGGGAAAATTGTCCAAAGGAAAGCGCGAACACCCCTGATAATCTCCGGAAAGTAGCTTTTCATTAACCAAATGCAACAAAAGCTTCTTAAATGACAATTGTAGAAAAATATGACCAATGTCAATTCTCGTACATAATAATAATAATTGTGAAAAAGTGAATAAGTAGAACTTTGAACTATGTGATTAGAACTAATTGTCTGTCCGCATGACAAGTTCCCCTCAAATATAATAATTTTTGTACCGATAGGAAACGTCAGACTAATTAATCAAGTGTTTAGCTTTCTTCATTTTGAAAAGTATTCAATTATAGTCTTGGATGGTATAACTTTTTAGAAAATAAATCAGTTTTTAAATAACATTAGTTTTTTATTTTTGTCTATTGAAAAAATTAGATTCATCTAGTTTAATAATTC
>MKEJ01069114.1:0-15483 GCA_001753735.1 Embelia ribes | reverse complement strand
ATACTTTTCAAATCAACGTGAAACCATGAAATAGGTGTGAAATTAAAGCCAACATTTATGGCCCATCAATTTGGGCACTTGTAGGTGTACGGGGCGAATGATTGTATGGGTTGGATCAGCATACAAGTTAGTTGAGCGATATAATAGGCCAATCCCTAACCTAGTCCTAGTCTTTGTCCAGGTCTGCGAATTAGGTTTCAATGTCGAAAGCTCAAACCAACATCCACACTGCAACAATGGGTGACAGTCGATCCAGTCAAGAAGTCCACATGTAAACCCGCAAAATATACATAGCAAATCAATAATACTAGGTACATTTATATGAATAAATATGCAAACAGCCACATATAGGTTATGATAAGTTTTGGGTTAATTGAGACATGAACCGTGGACGGTGACGTCCCGAATATTTGTTACTTGAACTAAAGTACGAATTAAACATTTAATCATTATATGCCACTGGACATTACTCGAAATGTGACCAATGCAATTAAGAAATGATAGTAACACAGTGCGGCTAAAACTTTATAACATCGAGCTCTAATTATGACCATAGGATTCAAATGCAAGCATTTATCAACGGGAGGTGATCGAGCTCAGATATTGAGGCATTTGGTTCACAAAACTTAAAGAGTTACTCTTTTTTTTTTCCTTTCATTTCTCATAATCAAAAAGGGATATTGGAATGGTGTCATCTTTTGATCATCACCATTGTGAAGTATCTACATTGAGTCATGACTACTTATTCATGAAAGTACGTCATCAACAGTATAATATAGTACAAAGATATATATATAACCCTAACTACATTACTTTTTACCTTTCAAAATTAATTATACGGAGCAAAGTCGAACCTTTGACCTATTATTCCGAGAGAGTTTCGCCACGCTATTGTTGATATTTTCTACCACATGCGGTGGTTACAAGCTACTTGATACTACTAATTTTAACTTTATGTGTATTGTTTTCCAAATATCAAAATTTATTTAACATAAGGCTCTAAGCTATAATACTAGCTAGTGAGCTCCACTAGCATGAACTTTTAGTTGTGTCACTGAAAGTTTGTCTAATGCCACAAAAACTAGTGTAAAATAAAAATTAATCTCGTAATAAAAATTTTTAAAAGCCAATTTTGTAATTAAAATAATATATTCTGAATTTGTGGCGAGAAGATGATTCCAATTGGGAGATCCAAAATTCTACTTTAGGAGGCCCAAACATCAGCACGAAATATAGAAGTACTATTTTCTTTTTCTTGGAAAACCGTGTAGAAAGGGATATTTGATTTTTTTTTTTAATTTACACATAAAGAAATTGTGGTATGCTGGTCCCAATGGGTCCGTCTATAGACAATTCATTACCATTATATTTCTTCCATCCAATAATTATAGCTTCATTTTAATTTTTTGTTTCGTCCCAAATTATTAAACATTTTTTTCTTTAAAAATTATTACAAATAAAACATATAATATTTTGACTGCATTCACTAAAATTTTTCTTAATTTGTATGAAAAATTAAATAGATTTATTCTTTTAAGACAAAGGAAGTACTATTTTACTCCCTCTTTTTTATTAATAAACCATATAGAAAAATAGAAAAATTATTAAATAAGTTATTATTTGACACTTCCAATATAAAAAATTGATTTACTTCCAAATATACTCCTTTTATTAAATTTATTAAGAGATATAAATTTTTTGACTTAAATTTTTTAAAATATTAATAATTAGAGATATTTTAATCTTATTTTAATTTTTGTGCTCGAGTGTATATATAATTTATTAAAAATCAACGGAGGGAATAATTGGTGTTAGAGAAGTCTTTTCTCATTGCGTTACGTAAGTTCCCACAATAATAATGACATACTAAGCCCAAACAATCCCACGTGTGACAACTCAACTTCAAAATCACCAATAATAATTGCTGCTTTGTCAGGACCACTACGTTGCCAGATCACCACCGTTGATGAGGGGCTCGCATACCGTGACACCTCCGAGAACGTAGAACGAGGAACCGTCCATTTATGTTTACGAAACAACACGTATGCCTATACAAAACATTAATTAGGTGCTTCGCTGTTTCTATTACGAGGTCACACGTGCGAACAGACACTAGAAAACAATTAGGAATGGAGATGCTGCCCGAGATTTACGGTCAGGGGACAATGACCTCGGGTAGCGGGCCCACTGCGATGACAGTTTAGAGGGACAACTAAACCATATTTTAGATTTTTACGCTTAAAAAATAAAACCGCACCGTTTGAAAATTAGGTACTCGTTTCCAAATTATTTAGCATTTATTTTTAATCGGATCTCACTAGAGTCCGAATTGCTTTCCGTTTAATTTTTTACATAAAATTTAACCATTAGTATCAAGCAGTACATGTAGATGACCAACAACTCAACATAAATCATAAAATCACAACAAATATATAATTGAAATGCAAATTTATTAAAATCAATTTAGACTCTAAAAAAAAAATCATATCAAACGAGTCACATTTAAAATAATCACACAAAAATTTAATGTGTAGGAAATGCATTAGTGATTTAAAAATATATATTTCTGTATATAGAAATATTTTTGTTCACAAGATATATATTTGCATATGTAATATTTATAAATATATTTGATAATCAAAATATATATAATATATTTAGATGTACTTATAATTATTCACAATAGATATCAATTTGATATTGTGTATGAATTAGAAATAACAAAACTTACCAACTCCTAATTGGTACCTAATTTTTATAAACTATTCATAAAAAATTTAATGGAATGACTTTATAGATTATAGTCCATTTTATAGGACGAGTCCAAAATCAGTGGTGACGTTGAATGTGGGTCCCACGTGTCATTTTCTTATTGGCTGTGGGCCGGAAGTGTGACTCCTCATCGATGCGGACTTGACACAAAATGACGCAGTGGGACCCGAATGTCTCTAGAATAATCATGAGAATTGTTTGATGACAATATTACCCTTGGGCATATGGAGTTTCGTTTGCAGTTTTGCCCCGAAACTTTGTTGCAAATCCTATTTTTGCCTACCTTTTGTTTATAGTAACAATAAGGTCCAGATGCAAATAAGGCTCTACTATTGATGCTTCATTCTGAACTCTAAGAAAATACATGTATTGCACTGACTTAATTTAGATTACAAAAAAATTGTGCACTTGAGTCGAGGCCTTTCAACGTTGTTAGGACTCGTTTTTCATATGACAATCATTGATTATCTGATTTACTATTATGTGCAAAACTCGAATACATGGTTTATTTAATTTTTAGTCACATGCCTTCTTATATTACAAGTTTGCTTGATTATAGTCTTTAAGTTGAGATACTAAAACTTGTACATTTTTTTTGGTCAAAAACAACGAAAAAAAACACAGCTGAATAGTTGAGCAATATACGTGCAAACATTTGGAAAAACAAAAAAAGGTAGAAAAGTTTAAATTCAAACATCCAATGGACAAGCCCTACCCCAGTAGAATGAATAGAATCATGAAATCAATCCAACTTCTAAATGCGAAATTTTATACCCAGATCTGCAATGAATACGAAATATAGGGCCTAAAACCTAAAAAGTATATTAACCTACAATAAAAATAAAAAATAAAAAAAAAACCTTTTTTTATGGCCAACAGATTCATGGACTTTCGTTTTGCTAAAGTAATTTTTATAATAAAGTAGTAATAGATGCAACATGCATGTACCTCAGCCACCGGTTTTATCAACCTTGGATTCTTAAAAAAAAAAGGGGCCCAGGGCTGACCAGTGCAAGTGCTGGAAATTTGTTCCGTTTATTTTAATTATTAATTTTTAAATTATAACTGGAGATTAAATAATTATTTTATTTAAAATTTTTAAAAAAATTATATATTTAATTTCAATCATTAATTTAAAAATTTGTGAATGCACTAACATCAACTATCTGGCACTCCAGCGGCGCATCGTGTCTCTATCAAAAAACCACCATATAGTGGCTCTATATTGATAAAGCAATATTATATTTACCCAAATTTCAATCCGAGTCTTCAATCTGCTAATATGATAATAAAGTTCTAGTTTCAGTAATTAATATAATAAAATTAAAAATTAATCATACTTAAAATTTTACTTTACCACTTCAACGAATAAAAAAATTGAATAAATAATTTAGAAGAAAGTATCATTTCTCAAATAAAAATCCACGTCACCAAAAAGACTATAACCAACAACTCACTTCCAAAGTTAGTTCAAAACAAAGCACTTATTCGCCAAGTGCACGATTCCTGTGTAGTCCTCGATGCACCGGATTACACCCCCCTCTGAGTCATCCCCTCCTTTGTAGGTGTATATATACAACTCGTGCATCCTCTTCGCAATTCCCCTCTCTCTCTGCTATGACATAAATACACCGCTGGCTTATTTTAGTTTACTGCAGCAACACATAACTAAGTTTAATTGAGGATGGGATCGGCTGTGCTATCTTGCGCCGGAGGCGATGAGTACGACCACCACCAACAAGCTCAATATTTTCTTCAAGCTTGCAACCTTTGTCACAAGCCACTTGGCCATAACAGTGACATATTTATGTACAGGTCAGCATATGTTTTTTACTTCTCTAATTTCATCTCTAAATGAAAATAATATATGTGCGGATAATTACATATTTAAGTTATAGAATAGAATAGAAATAGAAATAATTACATGGTTAAATTTTTTATAGTCATTATGTTTTTATGTAAAGATCAAGGCGGATAATTAATGATAATTTGTGTTTGTGTAGTTGTTCTGAATACAATTTTTTTACTTTTTTTAATTTTCTCCTTGCTCACTTCTATAGAATTATAGTAATTTTTTTCCTAAAATGAAGGAAAAGAAAAAATAATTTGTTGTTCTAATCTGATATAGAGTGGGAAACCATACTGTCAGTTTAAACGGTTATTACTCCATCCGTCAATAAATATTTGGCGATGTTTAATTTTTTTTTATGTCTAAAATTGATGGGACATTTTTGGATTGTCTAAAATTAATTGAATATTTTTTAGCTGTTCAAAATTAACTGGACATTTCCTATCTTGGGATTGGGATATTGGCAATTAGCAATTATTAGGTACAATAATGATACAAAAATACATAAATATTTATTTGTCATTTATATCTCATTTTTAAATTGAAAATTTACTTTTTGATTCATGCATAAAACTATGTGAACAGTGAAGCGATCCAATTATTTATATACGGAAGGCATATTATTATTATTATTATGTTGGCTTTGGATACTAAGGGGGTATTTTGGATATTTTGCAGAGGGAACACGCCGTTTTGTAGCGAAGAGTGCAGGCAAGAACAGATAGAGATAGACGAGGCCAAGGAGAAGAGTTGGAAAAATTCCAAAAGAGCCCTCAGACAAACCACAAATGACTCCACCAACAAGGAATCTACCCCTAACAAGGCTGCTAGAAGGGGCACTGTTGCAGTGGCCTAAAATTAAATTTAGCAAATGGTTAAAAAAAAGGACAAATCTGAATAATCATATCAATATTTTTTTGGCCTATTTATGGACAAATATATAAAGCCAATGACAAGATATTGATCGAAGAGCGGTAAGGATAATAGGAGATGGAAATCAAAGAAACGGTGGTTTGAGAAATTTTGATCCTCTTTTTTATTTTATTTTATTTTATTTTTCATTTCGTTTTCATGTTACGAGATGAGCATTGTAATGATCTTTCTTTGTTCTCTAGATACAAAGAAATGGAGCATTATTGTACATAAATTCGAATGAATGTTTCTTCTAATTCGCTAATAAATGCATGGTCCCGAATATTTTCGGTGAAACTCTTTATAGAAGCGATATATATGTATGCATATATATATATATATATGTATATATGCATGTTTCAACTATCACGAGTCATGTGAAGAATACAAGATCAGAAATTGAAGTGTTTGATGACGGTGTAATTCTTTGATCCCGTCTATTTTTTTTTTTTTTTTTTTTCCCTTTTATTTTTTTTTTTTTTTTGTTATGCTATTGAAAGCAATAACTGTTTTTTTATGAAATTGCTAAAACTAGAAGCTTAGTTAAATGAGGTGTTATATGCATTGACGTATCGAAAGGAGTATTCAGAGGGGTTATAGGGTGAAATAAATTATTAATTATACTGAACAAATTGAGGCAGTTTCCTAAAATGAAATTCTAAGTCCATTGTTAGTTACATGCATTTAGATATCTAGAAATTTCATGCCTTTTCTTTTTACGTTGTTCCATTCCTTATTTATTTATATATTTATCGCATCTTGTTTTGATAACGAAATCTGAAATAATTATTAGCGTGGCATGATTGTTACAGCTGAAAGTGAGCTATAACATACTATTACTTATTTTTTACCTTAAGATCTGATACAATAGTTCAAATTTATTTAAGTAATTCGTAACCTTAAAAAATATATTTAATTCAAATTTGAGGCAATCTACTATTAAAAAATGTACAGCAATATAATACAGCTCACCTAGAGCGGTGGCAATCCCTCCTCCAATTATTATTTATCAATTTCATTCTGTTTGTTGTCATTATTGTTTGTATTTTTGGGTTATAAATATGAATTGAGACCCGAACAAATAGATTTGCCAAATAAATCCAATTTCTCACGGAATTTTAGTTACTATTTGGCTTTTGATTACAAGCAATTTTAAATTTTTTTTTATCTCAGCTTAAAAGATGTGAGACTGCTTATTTGGCTTTTGATTACTATTTGGCTGCTCTTTTTCAAATTGGGTTTTTTCCACTTGTTTGCTCCAATAAATAGG
The DNA here is from genome assembly GCA_001753735.1 of Embelia ribes. Classification (NCBI taxonomy): domain Eukaryota; kingdom Viridiplantae; phylum Streptophyta; class Magnoliopsida; order Ericales; family Primulaceae; genus Embelia; species Embelia ribes. The sequence goes on along the minus strand of MKEJ01069114.1, from coordinate 8,680 downwards.
AATTTTAATCTATATAAATCTTTTTCTTCGTAATAAAAAGTAATAGCATTCATAAAGATTATTAATAAGAAACAAATCTTTTGTATCGTGGACTGCTTATGATACTTTAATTATTTCGCCCAAATTAAATAGTTGATATTCAAATTTATCATATACCCAAAAATAGTATTTTCAGTCAACAACTGTTATTTTTTTAATATCGTGTATTTATTTTTCTGTCTCATATTATTGATCTCACCAAGACCCATGGGCCGTAGCAGGATTGGCCATTAATTTTGGGCTTCTAGAGCTATTTATTGTTAGAAGGCTATCATCAAAATTGAGTTACGGCGCATACTAAGCCCATCGAGTAATGGCCAGTTTGGTATGGTTTTTCACAGCTTGTTTCTATTTTTTTATTTTTTTTTAACTTGCAGTTGAGATGTTTAGTAAATTTTAAGGTATTTATTTTTAACAACCCGTTTTTTATTTTCTAATGACACTTTTAGAAGCACTCATGGAAGTGCTTTCAAAAACTATTTTTGGTTTTTCTATCATTAATTTCCAAAATAAGCTAAATTATATTTGTTACATTCTTCATACATAGTTATTTTTATCTATTCGCAATAAAAAAAATATCACTTTACTGAACACCACCTTATTTATCAAAATAACTTTTTTAATTTATTTACCAAATATTAAAATTATACTGCTTTTAAAATCAATTTTAAAAAATGACTTTAAGAAACAGACGATCATGAACATCAAAATTACCAAACTAGGCCTAAAATCGAGTTAAGAATTAAATTTACTGATAAATGTTATTCCCAGTTATTTATATTTGCTTTTATAAAATAACAATACGAGCAGCAATACCATGATAATTCTCGTATAATTTCCCGTTAAAAAAAGTTACCATTGACATTCTAAAGAGAATTGGGTTATGACCTTCTCCATAATAATTATGATACCTTGTTACAAATATAATAATGAACGATAAGTACTCTCGTCCCACATAAAATAAATCTAATAAGGTTGTGACCTTCTTCGTAATACTTATGATACCCTGTTACAAATATAATATTCTTAACGAAACTTAAATTCTACATATATGCATTATCTAAGCATTATCACGTTAGAATACCCAAAAAAATCTCATAATACAACTAATACCCTAGGAGATGGAACCATCTATTTTCTACTTAGTCTGTTTATCAGCTCAGTTTGCTTAAACATTTATGTTTAGCTCTGTTTTTCTCTTCATGTATGTTCAAATTAACCTTGTTACCTGTCATATTATTATTATTATTTTCATATACTTTCATATGTTAAAAAATTCCTAAGGGCCAAAAAGTCATAGTACATTGAAAGAAAATCTTTGTACTTAATCTCTCCGAAATGCGTTGAGTCGCAGCAGTTGATTGAACATTATTCAATTTGGAATGATTATTATTGTTATTATTTAGTTATTGAAAGCTATCATAAGAATTGGGTTATAGCTCATACTCTCAAAATTCATTTTTTAAAGTTGTTTCGGGTAATTAATAATTATAAAAGTGAATATAATGCTAATGTTTGGTAAATAAAATTTAAAATTTATTTTGATAAGTAATATAATATTTGGTAAAATTATATTTTTTATTATAAAAAAGACAAAATAGATATATATAGGAAATGCTAAAAATATAATTGAGCTCGTTATAGTAATTAATGAAAGAAAAAATAAAAATAATTTTTGAAAGCATCCCTAATATTGCTTCTAAAAACACCCCACTCAAAAAAGCAAACACATGCGCTTTAAAATTTATCAAACAACTCATGCTACAATTTCTATAAAAAAAAAAAATTAATAAAAGCAGATAACAAAAAGAAACCCAAACTGACTCTTAATGCATCTGAAAAAAATTATCAATCCACCACAGAATACGCATATAAAATTTTAAAATTTTTCTAGATCAACCACCATGTATAATAAGAACATGCTTTCCAGACAAAATTGAAGTACTTTTGATTTATGACATAAAATATCTGTAAGAACAAAAGGGGTATAAATCAACATTTTATTATTACATATCCAAAACGTGGGATGAAATCTAAAGTTAAATCCAACAACTTAAAAATACATCGGAGCAATCCATGTGTCATACTTGAAAACCAAAGAAAACCAAATTAAGCAAACTGCATTGCCTTTCAAAATCAAGGTAGACGTAGGGCTTGATTGGTATGAGCTCATAAGCTAGCTTATTGCGGTTGTTGGCTTTTAAACCCAATTGTGTTTGGCTAGCCAGCTTATAATCATGGCTTTTTAGTTTATTTGCACCAATTAAGCAATAAGCGTTAAGCCANNACTACCAAATGAGCCCTTAATCGAACAATCGACACATGTACCATTCAAATTTTGATCCCAAATATATAATCCTAAATTTCAAATAAGAACATTTTGAAAAAGGGTAGTCTAAAATTAGGCTACAGATACAACCGCGCTAATACAACCCATGTTACGTTCTCTCTACCTCACATTGCACATGCCAAGTTGAAATAGCATCCCATTCAACGCCCAATTTTTTTTCGTTTTCAACCTAAGCTAATCCTCATGTTTTCCCAAGTTAAAAGTTGATCCTTCTTAGCAGCTATGTTGACAGAGGTGAGAGAACACGTCCAAACCACTTTGGGAGAGAGAATTTTCAAAACCTCCTGATATCTTTAGGCGGCTTAAAGTTGAGAGGATGAGTTTCCGGGGTGGCATATTCATCCTCCTTCCACATCTTTATAGTCTTGTCCGCTTCGCAAGTGACAAGCCTTGTCCCCGTGATATCATATGACATGGCATAGATACCGGCTTCGCTGTCAAGCGACCCTGGAATCAACCAATAATTACTATCGACATATTTGATTCTTCCAATTTATTTAAGAAAGGACGTGTGATAAATAAAATGCGAACAACATATTACCAGGCTGTACTATAGTTTGGGCTTGCTGGAAATTATGACCACTCTTCCAGTCCCAAAACCACAAACTTCCATTGTCACCTGAAACAATAGACAGATTGAACAGTGAGGGCGGTTAAAGAGATAAAGATGAATCTTTCAAGGCCTGTTTGGCTTTCCTTCAGAATTTCAAGACCCAGTGCCGACTCTCACATTCACTGTTTTGGGTCAAGAAAGAGTTAATCTTTTGACAATTTTATTTGAAGTTACCAGATAGAAATTGAAATTAGCAAAAACCACTTTCAGCAAATCTCTAAAATTGCAGTGCTTTTCAAAAAATTCTGGAACTGTTACGAAACCTGCTTGGAAAAAGCATTTCATGCAGTGCTTCTTTTGTTTAATGAAGCTTTTCTTGATAACTAAAACTTGAGAACAAAAACAGATGCAGCTAATAACAGGCAAGACCAAATGAAACCTAAGACGGAGAATTTACAACACAAGACTACGATGTTATTCCTCACCTCCTGTAACCATCACACCTTCTTCATTGACTGCCATCGCATTAATGATGGTTTTCTGCTGAGAGCTGCATGAGCAAAGCCAGGCGGGAGAGCATGAAAGTCAGCAAACAAGACAAAGATAAATAATCCAGGAGATGAACAAAAGAAAAAAATGGCAGCCAGGACTAATAGTCTCTCTGGAGTTCAATAAAGAACACTCACAGCATGTTGTGCATAAATTCTCCTTTCGGAAGGTTGAACTTTTTAATGTTGTCAGCTGACCCAGAAGCAAAAGAGTTCCTGTTCAATGAAGTGAGAAGTACGTTTGTAAATGGAATAAAAGTTAACCAAAGCATGTCAAATCAACCATAACAGAAGGAAATAACAAAAATATGTTTAGTCCATACTCTTTAGGATGCGGCGCCAATGCTCGGACAGATTTTTTGTGATGTGTTAGAGTTGCCATTGTAGAACCTGTCAGATAAAAACATAATATGAATTTTGTTAATATTAACACAGAGAAGAGGACAAATAGAATTAAAAAAAATCAAAAAAATTAATTACCCTTTCTAAGGTCCCAGAATTTTATTGTTGTGTCATGGGAGCCGGTCACAACTTGTGGATCCTGAAACCAAACATTCAACAATGAGGTTGTGATGAGATGCATTTTGAGCTACAGATAACATAATATACATAAACAAGCAGCACAATGTTTTCCTTCTGTATCATATCTAGGGACGTAATTGAACAAGGCTTCTTGTTAGCGGCTAGCATGCCATCCCTAAAGAGCTACACTTGACACCTATTTTCCTGGTGAAGCAGCTGAGCTTAAGTTGGAATTTTGGACTCGTTTAGAAAAGCAAAGAAGTGAACATTTTGACACTTTTACAGTGTATAGCTCATGAGGTACTCTTTTAAGTGCTAGACTCAAGCCCCATTCTCTGTCAAACAACCGAGCTTAAGCTTGGTTTCATGATGCTTCCTACTTGTGTTACCGTCTTAATCGTATCATTTTTTAAAACTCTCAAGCCCATGTTAGAGACAACAGCTATTTTGCATGTCCAACTAATTTGATCACGGCCTATTTAGTACGCTCAATATGACCTTTTCTAACTTCCCATTCTTCCCTGGATATATCTTAACAATGGTAGCAGCACTAGATGTATCAGAACAGTGAATCAACATTACCAAATCATTCAGGAGGAAAAAAAACAACAGCTACAACATAGCCTACCGTAGGTCGAGTAAAAACAGAGCAAACTGTATTCTCATGTCCGGAGAGAGCGTGAACTTGCATTTTGCTACGAATGTCCCACACCTACAAAGAGGAAAACATAGTTATAAAGATAAAAATAGAAATTCAATATCCCGTAGCAAATTAAAGGAGGATATTCAATTATGTAGCTTACTCGGCAGACAGAATCACGACCTCCAGTGAGTAGAACGTCAATAGTCGGATGCATAGCCAAGCAATAAACTCCACTTAGATGACCATGGTAAGAACGAATAACCTAAAAAAACAACTTTGGGGTCACCAACCTTATTACATTGATGACATATACTTATACATCACATAAAACTCTTATCCTGAAAACTGCCAACCTTGTTCTGCTCAAGGTCCCAGCATTTGACTTGTTTGTCATCACCAGCAGAGAACATATATGTGTGTCTAGGACTGACGGCAAGACCTGCGAAGCATTTTGAACGTTTTACCATCCCAGACCCCTTACTTATAAAGTCACAGACACAAAGGACTCACGTAATAGCAAAGATTAATGACACCCAAACTAATAAAATACCTCGTACTTGTTCAATATGTCCAGTAAGTGTGAGCTTGAGTCTTCCACTTCCCACATCCCATATCTGCTCACCAAATGGAGTGCAGAGACAAACAAAAAGGAAGCGTTAGAGGATAGTATATAAGAAGAAAATAGGTACTGGCAGTGGTGAAACAGTAGAAGAGCTGATGTAGAAACAAATATTCTATAAATTATGTCAGACTAGGGAGCAGAGGTAGATGAAATGGGTTAAAAAAGAGGAGTAAGAAAGTAATATTTGACCAAGGTCTTCAACACTCCTGTCAACTCATGTCACCCATGGTTCACCTTATACTGAATTTTGTTATTTTCAATAAATCCTATTTCACTTTTCCTCGTCCAATTACAATTTTATTGTATTTTGTGTCAAAATTCAGATCTTAGTATCACACAAGATTCTTGATCTCTAGTTCTACATATAAATGACTTCACATTTTAAAACCCTTACTATTAATCAGCAAATACGAAGTGCATTTTATTCTTGAGCATTTTTGGGAACTCAACAGATTTTCATCTTCTAATAATAGTATTCAACACACATGTACAACGAAGTTAGAATTCAACAGGGGAGATTATTTGAAATGGTAATGCACCTTGATTGTGCGATCAGCAGAGCCAGTACAGAACCAAGAATTACTTGGATCAAATGCAACTGATCTAACCCATCCCAAATGGCCACTGATTACCTGCACAAGTTAGTAACCGAGTGCCAATGAACACAGTGCAGATATGGACGCACAAGTATAACAGAAAATAATAAGAGCAGACATCATCGCATGTAAAGTAACATCCCTATAGCAACAGACTGCATAGATTTTTGAAAGTATATACACTCCAATTTGCTTGATCTCTCATTAATACGACAAGGGTCCAGGGGCGATTCAAGCACATTTTTTCACTATCACTAGGAAATTGAAGAAGAAATATAGCAATATGAACTTATAACTTATTAAAAAAGGAGCAACACCACCATCTACATTACTCTTCTTGACCACTTTTGCAATAACTTAATGCCCCCAAATTCATTTTTAGGAAAACAAAAAAGAAATACCAAATTTCTATTCTGTTTCCAACAAGAAGAACAAGGTATAAAAACAAGATTTCCATTCTTACCCTGTAATTTTTCCACGGCGCACGCCATTGAGGACGGGGCCATCTACTTGGGATTCTTTCCATAAGGGCAGAAGTTGAGTAATTCCTAAAAGGCATCCAAAAACATTGAAAAGCATGTCATATATTCATAAAATTTTTATGAAGGATTCTTTCTTTTTTACTTTTTGGGCAAGCAAACAAGGAGGAACAACAAAAAGATCAAGCAATTTATTAGACAGAATCAAAGGAACTTAGAGTTTCCAGTGGACTTCATCTCCAATCACAAGGCAGCACAAAATAAGTACTCCTGGTTATGAAAACTATTCATTTAGTCAAAAAGATGATACATGCACCATGGGCAATGCACATCCATGTCAAATTGGTCTGAAGAAACACTGTTTACAGTCCGAAACTATACAAAACCAATCTATAGAAGAGCTATCCACACATCTAGATCTCGTGAGACTAACATAAGGACGAACAACCAAAAGTACTAAAGCGACAAAAAGGATGATAACATAACATCAAAATATCCAAAAGTTCATGCATAAAAAAATCACAACTTGCTGTTTTAGCACATGTACTTTCTTGAAACAAGAAAAACTAAACTCATGTCTCAGTACTTTTTACCGGCTAAGCAAATCAATATTTCCACTAAATTTAAAAGGAAATATGAAGGAAAGTAGCTAGTTTCCACATGGAAAATACTCTAAAAGACTGAAGAGCGAGGGAGAGATAAGGAAAGACGAGAACCTGTCAGATGAACTAGGAGCAGAAATAATAGCACTGCTTTTGCCAGAAGTGCCAGCATCAATTCTGTCATAGATGATCATAATTAACAAATCAGTTCCATTTAATACACGTGAACCTAAAAGAAAAGGCTCATGATCCAATACCTGAGTTTTATAGTTGAGGCATAAGTGACATATGAAAAACTTGACATAAATTTTAATACGATCAAGCTTGCATAATATAGCATAAGTTAAAAAGTACTCACCCCTTTGGTTGTATTGTTGGTCCAACAACCAAATCAGTTGGAGTTCCTCCATTTTGGGGATTCTTAGTATTTTCAGGACCTGCAACAAAAAGCCAAGTCAGAGTGAAGATAACATAAAGCTTATTGGGCTCAAGAATTTAAAAATACAGACAATCCTCCAGAAAGAGACCAATAGGGTGCGAGAACATAAAGAGAAAAAAACTGAAAGAACACATCAACAGAAAATGGGCCAAAGACCTGGAAGAGCTAGAGCATTTGAGGGACCGGAAGTTTGTTGGGTTTGATCTCTTGCAGCAGACTTGGTTTGAGTAGGAGGTTGACTTGTGCTTTTTATCCCTCCATACTCAATATTAAACTACATCACAAGATGCACATAACATTCCAAAAAATACAAACGCAATCTGAATATACAAATTAAAAAAGATATAGTACAACTTTGACAAGTTCAACATCTACTAATCAATTAGTATATAAACAAATTCCACATTATATACAATCTACATTTCTTTCTTTCTTCCATGTATAGTACACTAAACATTGCCAACCATGGGAACTTTTAGTATTTTTGATATGATATTTCAACCTATTCCTATAATTTGTAATTCATTTTGTTCATACTCAAGAGAAGAGAATAAGACGGCAGGCAATCTTGCTTATGGCAGAGCGCTGGTAGGAAACAACTTATTGGGGTGGAGAGTGTTCTAAGTTCCGTAACAATTACTAGCTCTAGACATGAGGCAAACAATGCATCAACTTAAATTGTGAAAACACACCCAAATAAAGCCTAAATTGCTTCAAGAAAATAGAATATGTCACCAACCTTATGGCTCATTCGTATCTTCTTACTGCATCAGTAAGAAAACAAAAACAAGGAAACCCAATTAGTACAACTCAAACTATCAGTCCAGAATTCAAAAGATAGCTTGACCTACAACTAAGATCACAAAAATTAGGGTTTTCAACAGTAGAAATCAGGGGGTTAGACTGCTGGTCTAAAAAACGTTTTCTGGGAACAAGAACAAATTGGTGCCCAAAACTTGTTCTTGAACTTACAAAGAAACACATTGAAATAGATAACATTTCCAAAATTGTAGCGTATAAATGAGAACGAAAGCAGAAACAAAAACGTCGATGATGCAACCAAACGCAAGATATATTTAGACAACCTCAAAAAGAGAACAAATTATCCATCCCAAAATCTAAATATAGGCCTATCCTACAACAAAGAACATGAGAATTTGGGCTTATAAAGTGCAAAATGGGTAAAATCATAGGGTTAGGCTTTGATTCTTATAGTTGCTTTATTTCTGTGTCAGACAACAAAATGATTTTGTGCTCATTTAGCGAAAATTGGTTGCATTTGCCCCA
>MKEJ01069113.1:214-12337 GCA_001753735.1 Embelia ribes | reverse complement strand
TCTCTCTCTCTCTCTCTCCGTTTCTCGATCTCTCTGAAACCGAACTCCACTTCACTAAAGCTGTCTCTGTTCTCGTTTACATTCAATTCATTCACCGATTCATCACCCTCTCTCCTCAAATAGTCGATAATGCAGTATATACATACTCTACACCTATAATCGATCCCTGATCTTTGCCCTTATAATGGGTTGGTACAGAAAATCAAAGCGCGCTTTCGACACCTTTCATGCCCTCACCTCAAAAAATCCCCAAAAAAACACACTTAATTCCTCTCAATTGGGTCTCAATCAAGTTCAAAATCCCCAATTCTCTCTGTCTTCCCCGATTTCAAGATCAAATCTAGGGTTTTTCCAATTGGGTCTCAAGAAATATGAAAACCCACAATTTTCAAGAGCAAATTCAGGGTTTTTCCAATTGGGTATCAAAAATAATCGAAACCCACAAATTTCAAGATCAAATCTTGAGTTTTTCCAGTTGGGTCTCAAGCAAAGTCATAACCCTCAAATAAAAAGTGGAAATTTAGGTTTTTTCCCATTGGGTACCCAAAAAAATAAAATGCCACAAATTTCAAAATCATATCTTGGGTTTTCCAGACTGGGTGTCAGGCAAAGTCAAAATCCACAAATAAAAAGTGGAAATTTTGGGCTTTCCCGATTGGGTATCAGAAAAATTCAAAACCCACAAATTTTCACCACCGGAGCGAGGCGATACTACTATGTGGATCGGTACCAGGTGCACCATTTTCGCCCGCGTGGCCCTAGGAGATGGTTCCAAAACCCTAGGACAGTCCTCACTGTTGTACTAATCGGTTCTGGTGTAGTAATCACTGTATATTTCGGTAATTTGGAAACGGTGCCTTACACAAAACGGAAACACTTTGTATTGTTATCAAAACAACTAGAGAGGCAGATTGGGGAGACACAGTTCAATCAGATTAAGGGCTCATTTAAGGGGAAAATATTGCCAGCGATTCACCCGGAGAGCATTAGGGTGCGCCTCATTGCGAAAGATATCATTGAAGCCCTTCAGAGGGGACTTAGGCATGAGCAGGCGTGGAGTGATATGGGGTACGGGGTGGAGGGCGGGTGGGGGGGAGAAAGAGAGAGTGAGGCTGTAATTCTGGCATTGAGTGAGACGGGGGAGGGGATATGGCATAAAGAGGATGAGGTGCTCGATGATAGTTGGGTACATGAGAGTAGGAAGAAGGAGTCCAAGCCCAATACCTCACATATGGAGGGGTTGAACTGGGAAGTGGTCGTTGTGAACGAGCCTGTGGTGAATGCGTTTTGCTTGCCAGGTGGCAAGATTGTGGTTTTTACTGGATTGTTGGAGCATTTCAGGTCTGATGCGGAGGTTGCTACGATTATTGGGCACGAGGTTTGTGTTTTAGTTCTCGTTGTAATTTGAATTGTCCTGGTGATTAGCTGTTTGTTTAATTTATATAGGAATACATAGGTAGGCTTGTTGTTTGGAAATAGGGATAAGGTTGCATACGTTAGACCCCGCAATGCCGGGGTTTTGTACGTTGGACCGGTCATAATAGTTTTGTGTTATATTCTATAGAGGTCATAATAGTTCAAGCTCCTTTAAGAACCCGTTTGAAGTTCTTTGGCTAGACATCTTAAAAGAAACGATCTAATGTAATATGAGTAGATACTTGTTAAGTTTGCTTGGGGCTGCAAATGCCGGCTTTGTTGATTCTGGTAATTTACTCTTTCCTTTCAGGCCCGCAGATCAACCTCAGTGTTCTGTAGGTTTCCAGTTGTGCCATGTTAAAAGAAACTGTGGTTGTAATTTGTATAGGTTTACTCTCGTATTTACTAAAATCGCTTAGGTTTGATTATGCGGGAATAGTTGGTATTTGCTAGTATTTAATTTTTGCTTGCAACTGAATCTTGGTGTCTTGTAGGTTGTTGAGCATTTCTTATCAACAGTATAAGAAAGTTACAACAGTTCAAGCTCCTTGATGTAAAGTTGTTGAAATTCTTTGCTAGACAGGTTAAAGGAACTATTACTGTGATTTGAAATGTAATGTTAGTTACCTATTTGTTAACTTTGCTTACGGAATACGGCTTCAAATGCGGGCTTAGCTTGGACAGCTATTACATAGTTTCTATTTCAATGCATGCCTGCAAATGAACCTGATAATATGCTTCAATCACTTCCAGTTGATAAATTAACTAAGTTGGTGTAACTGTTTATTTATTTTTTTTTGGAAAATGGGTCAAATTCTTCGGGTAGAGAGGTTATGAGAAATAACCAATGCAATTTGATTTTGATGTTACCGATTCGTTCACTTTGCTTGGGGCTGCAAATTCGGGCTTAGCTTGGCTTATTAGTTAGCTATAACTATGTCATGCTAGGCTTGCGAGGTTGCAAATGAACTGTTGAGTATTAATAATGTTATAAAAGTTAAGCTTCTTAAGTAAATTGGATGAAGTTGTACGGCTCAAAAGTTTAGATAGCCCTTTATTTAAGACCAATTCTTAAGTAGAGTTGTTCCAGATGGATTTAACCAATGAGATTGCAATGCATATGCTTTTATGCCAAAACCTTTGGAATTTGGGCACGTGTTGTAGTCTGATTGGCTTGGTCGACCTGGTCTGCAACTACGTAAGAATGCCTCACTGTATACCGTATTGTTTTGAAATCATCTTTTTGTGAAGCATCAACTAGAAATGATGTGTGTGTCACGATGACATGAGATTTTATAACCCCAGCTTTAGTTCCTTCTCTTGTAAATAGATTGTCAATCAAAGCCTTCCTAGTGAAAGATCCAAGCTAGAACAATGATTGGTGGACCATTTTTAGCCCTTTTATCTGTTTATTGTGGTGTAAGTTTTCGTTTTCCCTTGAATGATAGGTGGGACATGCTGTTGCTCGCCATGCCGCCGAGGGGATTACGAAAAATCTGTGGTTTGCGATATTGCAGTTGGTTCTTTATCAGTTTGTTATGCCTGATATTGTCAACACAATGTCCACTCTTTTTCTGAGGCTTCCCTTTTCACGGAGGTACTTTTCATGATTCATTTGAAACCTTAAGTTGTATCATCCTTGGTCCCAAACCGTTGTGGTTTTGGGAAGACGTACTTGTTTGGTGGATCCTTTTTGGTTTTGGCCATTTGTGTTCAATTTATGAATTCTAATTCATCCTGATTCCCGGAGGACAGTGTCATTGAAATCTTTTATATTTACTAAAATAGTTTTCTGTCGATAGGATTTTCATTTATAACCAGCCAACAATTCATCAGAAATGTAGTGGCTGATTCTGGTCAGCTAGGATTTATACATTATTACTTAGAAGCTAAAAAATAAAAAATGTAAAAATGATACACTGGATTTGGCTTCTAAATAAAAACGATTTTCTTCTGTAGTGTTGTCAGTTTGTAACATACGGGGAAGATGGTCGAATGATTATCTATGTTTCTATGAAGCGTGGCACATTATCATTTCTGTGGTTGTTGATGTCTAATCCGCGTTCGTCAGTCCTATTATTGCTTTAGCTACTGTTTCCTCTTCTTTTACTTGTTTATATATATATGTAATTTTATTTTTTCTTTTGGCTTGTAAAAGTCTGTTTCTAAAAAGAAGTATGTTTTAAGTAGTGTACTTGTATATAAGTACTTGTATGTAAGTTTTTCTACCAATTTTGGTAATGTCAAATGGGCTTGAAAATTTGGTTGAGTTTTCCAAGAACTTGTACTTGACTTCCATGTTAATGTTCCCTTGATGTTGGCTTGTTCAGAAATTTGTTAATTTACATGTTTTCTTAATTATTCCCTAGGATGGAAATGGAAGCGGATTATATCGGGCTCTTGTTGATCGCATCAGCAGGGTATGACCCTCGAGTAGCACCCCAAGTGTATGAAAAGCTGGGGAAGATCACTGGCGAATCCGCACTGCGAGATTATCTCTCTACTCACCCCTCGGGAAGAAAGAGAGCTCAGTTGCTGGCTCAGGCCCAAGTCATGGAAGAAGCTATGAGCATATATAGGGAAGTGCTAGCTGGTAAAGGAGTGGAGGGTTTTCTCTGAGAATAAAGTTTAAGGTTTTTTTTGGTAGAAAGAAAAGCGGAAGCACCCAAAAAGTCTTATCAAAGCAACACTTCTCAACTAACTCTGAGGTGATGGGAATCCTCGATCGGAAGGTTTTCCTGATAAAATTATAGCCAATTTACTTTCTCTTTTTCCCTTATTTTTGAGCTCAGGTTTTGGGGGCTTGTTTCGACTAGCCCTTGTGTTGGTTGTTGGTGTAATGTATGAGTTGGGGCTCTTCTGGTTGAATGAAAGGCAGAAACACCGAAAAAGTCTTATCAAAGTTGATACCTCTCAATCAATACAGAGGTGAGGGAGATCCATTATAGGAAGGTTTCCTGACAATGTTCGCCATTTTTCTTTTCATTTTGTACCCTTATCTGAGAACTCCGTTTTTCGGGGTTTGTTTTGACTGGCCCTTTTGTTGGTTGTGAGTGTAGCATAAACTTCAGATTCTTTTGTGTTGCTATTTTTTCACCTTGTTTCAAGTGCAGGATAAGAATGTAGCTGTATATGCACTAGAAGAACGAGAAGCAAGCATTTCTAGTTGTGGTTTCTTAGCTTTACATTCTGTTTTGTCTACGGGGTTGAGGATTGAAAGGGAATGATGATTTGTAAACGAGGATGAGGATCGAGTGGGGATGATGATTTGTAAACGGGGCTAAATTATTTGGACTTTTCTTCGGAGGGACAAAAATGTAATGGCTTTTATACATTGAAAGTTTATGAATATATAGAACAGGGCTTACATGGTCGTCCTCCTTTTCTTCTTCGTCCTGCTTTTGATGAGAAAAAATGATTATTTAATAAATTAGTTTTATTTATTAGTTTTGTTATTTTATAATTGTTATTAGTAACAGTGGGTCTTGTTCTTGTTTTAGTGAGCCAAGTTGGATTTATGAGTTCAGGTTGATGTCAGCAAGTCCAAGCACATGTTCTGTTTTCTATTTAATTATTGTTATACAGAGTGTTTAGCCTCTATAATTTGTAACCAAGAGCGTGAGTAAATTAGATCTTTCGTACGTGGAAAGTCACAATTATTACCAGCAAGATATTAATTCTAATTAAGAATCATTTTTCATCATTATTATAGTCCCATTCTTTCAGTGACGAGGCAAAGGAAGCACAATGCATAAATATATTATAGGCTTGACCTAGAAGATTGATGATCTTAACATTAACTCGAACTCAAGAGAGTATGGTCGAGTGGAAATCAATATATTCGATCTGGTCACAAATTATTACATAGCATTTTTTTATCAAATTTTTAAATATATTAATTTCATATTCTAATATAATAAAAAAGTCAAAATTTTGCTTATTTTATATTCAAAAATATAAATTTGATGTTTTGTTACATTAAAATATTACATTATTATAATTTAAGGACTCATAAAATAATGGGCAATTATCAAAAATACCACCGAGATTTTACTATTTATCAATTTGGTTCCAAAGTTTTAATTTTTATCAATTTCATCTCCGAGATTTTAATAAGTCATCAATAAGATCTTTTTAACATATTTGGACCATTTTGTTTTTGTCTTTAAAGATACTTTATATTAGAATAAAATATTTTTCATTTAATTTATTTTACACTAGATATAATAAATTAAAATATAAATTTATATATTTGAAATAATGTAATATTTCTCTTTTCCAATAATTCTCTTTTCAATAGAAAATATTATTAAGGAAATTATATTATTTGTTCTCGTTTAATTATTTAGTGATTTATTGACCAACAAAGCCTTTAATTGTTAACTATCTCACAAATTAAATTATAATCATGAATATGAAAATTTAATCATAATTAATTTATAATTTTTTTAATTCAATTTGTAAATATAAAAAGATTAGTTCTTGCTAATTTTATGTTCAATGTAAATTGTCAAAGAAAAAATAACAAACTAGGTGGTTGTACATTTTGCAACAAACATGTTAGCTTTCTTTATATATTTACTATTGATTTTAATTCAATTTGTAAATATAAAAAGATTAGTTCTTGCTAATTTTATGTTCATTGTAGATTGTCAAAGAAAAAATAACAAACTAGGTGGTTGTACATTTTGCAACAAACATGTTAGCTTTCTTTATATAGTTACTATTGATTTATAAAATTCTATTCTAAATTTACAAAAATAAATATATATAGATAAAAGACTAGTTATATCATTATGATATAAATATTAACAAGTTTAAATTTGTTAAATAATTAGTCTACATTATAACATCACTTATATGAAATAAGTTTACCTTTACATAGTGTGTCCAAAGGGCAAAATGGTTAAGAGGATCTTATTGATGAATTATTGAAATTTTTGGGATGAAATTGGCAAAAATTAAATCTTTGAGACCAAATTGATAAATGGTAAAACCTCTGGGTGCTTTGATAGTTGCCCTAAAATAAATGTTGCGCAATATTTCGTGGACATAGAGAGTACCACGCGTATTTCTTGCGGCGTTTCTCATTTTGACACCGAGAAATAAAAGGTTTCCAAAACAATTACCAAAAACACCCATAAATCAGTCATCATTGTCTAAAAGTATTGAGCTGCCACCAACATAATTTGTAGTCAACACCAATTAAAAAAAAAAAAATAGCGTGCTATGTGCTAAAAACTTAATCCCCTAATTACATAAATAAAATTTTCGTAGTTATTTTGTTTAATTGCTCAATATTTAAGCAAAATTTGGTAAATATCGACTTACCACGGCTTCCAACTTCTTGTGTATCTCAAATTTGAGAACACAAATTGTATGACAGGTTATGCTTATGCTGAAAAATTATGGCATATTAACTGTCGCATGGCAGTGTACCCATGTGACTTAATTCCTAACCTTTAACAAATGCAAACTATTTGATCAAACTTAGGTAGAGATCATGTGATATGTATGTACATAGGCTATTTTCTCGCATGTAGGATAGCTATATATCATATGGAGAACCCAAATATATGAATTACTTCTTCTTCTAGATATTTTATTTACACGTGGCACAATATTTTTATTGCTATAAAATTTTATATTTTCTATAAATTTTCGATCAGATATGGACCTATGAGTTTATTGAGTGAGTCAGATCTGCTCTCATCATTTTTTTTGAGTCAAAATTTTAGTGTAAAATATTTTTATTTGTAATTTTGGTTTTACATTTATAATATAAATATTTATTTTACACAGATTTAGTAATCCCTATAAAATTTATATTTTTTTTCCCTCTATCTGCCTCTATTTACTTTACAAACAATTGACTATCAATTTTTAATTATAGAAACGAACCAAGCCCCAATGCTTTTAGAAACTATAACCGCTAGCTGAACCCATTATTAATAGATTATTTACTATATTTTTTTTTGACAAAAATAAATTATTTATTATGTATTGTTAGTAATGGCCAAGATAATGAGAATGACTAGTTGTCTAATTTAGATTTTTCGTTCTTGTTTATATGTAATGAGGTGGAAGTCCTATAAAAAAAAATCATTACAATATACAGAATTTATTATGATTTTAGAATAAATTATTATAGATTGATGACAAATTGCTATTAATATTTTTTTATCTAAAAATAATTATAGTATTTTTTTTCTCAATTTATAATAATTTATTTTTAAAATGTAATATTTTTGTTAAAAATATATATATTGTACGTGTTTTGAGTTGGTTTCCGAGAGAGGCAGACGAGGATCATTAAACCATCTTTTAATAGGCAACATTGACAAATAGGCTTACCCATAAGTCCCGATTCAACTATACCTTGTAACTTTTTTTTTCCTTTTATTTTAGTACACATGCTCGATCCCACTCTCGTCATCACAATTCTCAAATTTAGTAAATTAGAGTGTAGCCTGCTATGCGCAAATTGTTTGTATTTTGTTATTTTTATATTATATTATATTAATTTTAATTATTTTATTAAATTAATTTTGATAATTTTTTTGATATAATACTTTTTTGTATTTTTAAATGATTTATAAATTTATAAAAGATCGATTGGTTGGATATATATTAAGATATTATTTTTATGAAAAATTAATTTATATTTAAGTTAAATTTTAGGCATGTGAAAATTTTACTATAAAAAATATTTTAAAGTATTAATGTTGATTAAGATAATAATTTAAAAATTTATGTAGAATTTTAGATTTGTATAAATTAATTTATAAAAATATTTATTTATTAATAGTATTTTGATTCTTAAATATAATTTTAATAATTTTTATTATGATAAATTATTTTATAGTCATGGAAAGATATATATGAATATTTTGGGGTTGTGCTTAATTTTATATAAAATTAATTTAAATAATTTTTGTTATGGTAAGTTGATTTTCATGTATATAATTTTAATAATTTCTATCATATTAAGTTTATTTATATACATAATGTTAATAATTTCTATTATGGTGAATTTATTATTTTAAATCCTAATTTTATGAGATATCTAATTTTAATAATTTATAATATGATAAATTTTATTTATTTATTTTTAATTTTATGAAAATACATATTAAGTACTTAGAGTGAAAATAGTTAAAAAAAGGCTCTCATTAGGAGACAAGAAACTAGCTCACTTTTAGCTGTGGCATTTCTGTGGCCAATAATGCATCCCCTGAAGTTCAGTCCAGCTAGCCTATATAATAAATCAATGTCTTATCTGTTGGCAACACAAAAGCTAGTTGAAAGGTACCTTGTCTTTTACCACTTTATCAAGTGAACTGTCAAAGAACTAGCATACGGTAAAGGTGAGAGAAATACTACTCCTTTTCATGATCGGATGGTACACTTATATTAAGTGTGAATTTCTTCCATTCAACGGTGGAGAGAGCCGAGAAAAACGTTGTTGCTCAGCGTTCCAACCCCCTATGTTAAAGACCACAAAACATGTTTCACAGCAAACTCACATATCGGCATTCACAAGGGTTAATTACAATAAAGATTTCCATAATTTCAACCAAAACTCTATTTGGTCTGAAAGGATGATAAATTTGGTATACAAAGTTTAAAATGTAACATTTTGTTCCTTCAATATTTTTTCAAAACTTGAAAATTGTAACTGTTTCATTGGATGATGCCATTGGGATGGTTAGTGCAGTTAATACTTTGCGGTATTAAGAGCTAAGGTTTCATTAATTCAGTACGATTAAAATCAGTCGATTAAATTCTATGGCTCGTAGATGATGAAAATGCGAAAAATGACTCAAGATAGAATATGTTGCTTTCGGAAAATGGGTCTCTCTCTCTCTTTTCTATTTCTTTTTCATTTTGTTTTGTAATTTTTGTGCAGATGTGCAAGGCAATTGATGACCCAAGCCTGGGAGATGATGATACCTTTGAAAAGTTGTACCGTGCAGCTAACATCTACTACAATTACACGGGTGATGCCACGTGTTTTAATCTAGACGATAATTCTGATCCCCACGATCTTGGCGGTTGGAGCTGGCAGGTACCCAAATATTTCCCATGGTCATCGTATAAATACTATTCGAGCCATACCTTAATAAAATATTTCTTGCTTCAAAATCCAATAATCTGGTTCATAGTTTCTAGCAATTTTCCTCGCATGTTGTTTAAAATTCATTTTCCATGTAAACCGTAGAAAGCAAACAAGTATTGAGTTTTTCACGTCAGTTTTCCTCACATGTTGCAAGTTAATAGAAGATGATGTGATAGCAATACTATTCTGAAGAGTTTTTTGCGTCAGTAATTTAGATCGGCACAAAAATATTGGATATGTTAACTGGCTATTATAATTACACAAAATGGTGCACCTCATTATGCACTTCATTTAAAAATGCCACTCATATTGGAATGCGAAAAACACTATTGGCAGTGACGTTTCTAGTGTAAAAAGTCTATAGTTTTTACAATGAAGATGACACTAAAAGTTCGGTTTTCAAAAGAATTCATAATGGAGTGCATTATTTTGGAATTATATATGACCAGGTGTACCGTATCAGGTATTTTTAGTCTCATATATATCACTAAGGTTAAAAACTTGGTTCTATTTATAAAAGGGCGAAGAAAAATAAGCTAAAAATTGGTTCTATTGCAGGCCTGCACAGAGATGATAATGCCAACAGATGGGAACAATAAGGAGAGTATATTCCCAGAGTCAGAGTGGAGATATGAAGTCAGAGCCAAGGAGTGTAGTGATTACTACGAGGTACAGCCGAGGCCGACATGGATTACTACCGAGTTTGGTGGCAATGTGAGTTTCTCTCCTGCACCTTGCGTATCGGTTTGACATTGCTGACACCCACGGCCTAGATGATGTCTCATTATTATGTATGCTTTGTAGATAATGGCGTGATACTGTTCAGAGGTAAGCAACAAATGATGTGTCGTTTTGGTCCGGACTATGGAGAGCTATAGTATCAATTGAGGGTCGGCGAAGAGTTTGACGTAAAATATAAACTAAACAAGAATTGAGTATAATTCAGGGATGCATATATATGTTTAAGAAAGATATTTGTAGGGGTGATTTTACAGTTTTCGAAACAATGAGGGAGCATTACTCCAATAAAAATGCAAGTGGCTCCCATGAAACCACGCCTAAAATTTGAAACAATTACCAAAACAAGTCTGTTTTAAAAATATTTTATCAAATTTAATTTGTTTTCAAATCATTTACAAAATTCAATCATTTTTTAAAAATCACAGTTGGTAGTGGTATTTTCAGTGAACCCACTGTTACCAACGGCAGATTTTAACTTAACAGGAGCAAATGGAGTTAAGGGGGGAAAAGTACAAAATAAAAATGGCCAGTGCGAATGGCGGATCTATATGTTGACTTAGGTCTCAGAACCAATACAAACATTCCTATTCCTGTTTTCCTTTCACCCTATCTCGCTACTCCTCTCCCTTTGTTGGTGCCTGCCCCTCTCTGTCGGCATGGGTCGGACCACCACCTACTGGTGCCACCTCTATATGGTGGTGCATTTCTCTCCCTCACTGAATAGATGTATGTGTATGTATGTATGTATATATATATATATATCCATGTCCGTAGATATATATTTATATCCATATACCAATCTCCTTTTCCCTCTCAGCAATGGCGTTATCTGCCTGCATTTTCCTGTCAAACACACCATTCCCATTGGCGGGGTTGTTTATATTTTTTTTTTCCTTTAACTTATACGTTAGTTTTGTTAAGTTAAAATCCATTGTTGGCAAAGGCCGACTCACAGAAAACACCACTACCAACGACTAGTTTTAAAAAGGGGCTGTGTGTTGTAAATATTTTGAAAACATGATGTATTTGATAAAATATTTTGAAAACATGCTTATTTTGATAATTTTCTCACTAAAATTTAGCTTGAGCAGCCTGTTGCGCTCAACCTTGCCCATGTGTCAAATTTTCTTAACACATTAAAACCTCTTTAATTTGCAAATTTAAGGCAGTGGGATGCTTCCCCTACTTCCTACATGTTTAATATCTCAAGCCTGCCCATCATGCTAAAACAAGCGTAACAATTAGTGTAGAAAAATTTATAAATTTCTCTTTTCTAGTTTCTATAACATTACTTGAACATTTACAATTATTAATCTGTTTTATTTTTTATTTTTTTGGATGATGAATTAGGACATAAGGAGGGTGTTGAAGCAATTTGGGAGTAACATTATATTCTTCAATGGTTTAAGAGATCCTTGGAGTGGTGCAGGGTAGCTCCCTTTCTTTATGTCTCTCATTTTTTTTTTCTCGATATTTTTAACTTCAGCATTATCAAATAATTTATTTCTTGTTCATTGTTTATTAAAAAGTGCGGATTTGATGATTTGTCCGTTGTTTATTGTAGGGTGTTAAAGAATATATCCAAGACCATAGTTGCTATAGTGGAAAAAGAAGGTTAGTAACGGAAAATCATCTAAGGAAAATTGATTATTTTGCACTACCTTTTCTTTCACCAAAATAAATAAAGAAAAGCAAGGAATTTGTGTTATAGTCATATACCAATCCAAACATGTTGAATAATACATTTTATTCACTTTAATAGATATTCACAGTGAAGCTTTAATATATCTAAAGTTAATATGTATACTGTGATATTGTGCATTTCAATAGGGGCACACCATGTGGAC
>MKEJ01069112.1:0-23075 GCA_001753735.1 Embelia ribes | reverse complement strand
TATAATTTACAAAAATTATTATATTTTGAGAACAAATAATTATAATTTAGAAATAAATTATTATAAATAATTTAATTCAATTTTTATTAAAATTAATACAGTAAATTATTATCAGTTCATAATAATTTTGTCTTTAAAATACAAAAATTTATTGTATAGACGAGAAAAAAGTTCTTGTATTGAGAGCAAATCCGACACTGATGGGGCACAAACTGCACAATAGACTTACATCAAAAAGTGTTAAAATTAAAAACAAGAGGGGGCACGGGGCAATAGGCTATTCCATGTTTTTTGGCCCCGTCAATATTGTGGGAAAAAAAAAAAACTTTAATTTTCAAGTGCTCTTTTTAGTAATCAATATCCAAATAGTAATGATTATCAGAAAATTAATACAATTGCAGTCCCAAATTAAATAAGTTACGAATCACGCATGAAAAATCACTCAAAAAATAGAGGAAATATATATATGTATATTGTAGGCCCCCTCAAAAAATACATAATAGTAGCTAATAATGTGTATGTATATGTTCAAAATAGGACAAAAATGTCAGCTTCACTTTCTGACAGCCACCCAAACCACACGTGTGCTATCCTGCCAAACTTTTCCAACAATTTGTTTAATGTCGTTTTCCTCTTCTCATTATTTGTCTTGTGTATTACAGTATATTTTTTTTGCAAAAATTAGGATTAATTAATATTCCCATATTTTCATTAAAGTATCTATCTGGTCCCCACAGTTTCAGTAGAAACCACAATACTTCCCCATGTTTTCAAGAAGTTTCAGAATTGATCCTAATGGTAGATCCAAACTCATTTTGTATGATGAAAAATTCCAAATCAAGTGAGAACCATATGATTTATTTAGGGGTAACTTAGTAATTTTTACAATCTTTTATGTTGATATCACCTCCTAATTTGATCGTTGTAGCTTTTAATATGAAATAAACTATGGAATGAACCAAATATGTCACTTTTCTTGCAAATTTGGGGTCAAATCTATCACTTTTTTTTTTTTTTCTTCCAAAACATTGGGATTAAACTATGAGAAACATTTCACCCTGAAAATTGTATAAATTTCAATTTTCAAAAAAGATACTTGTGGTGGAAAATAGCATCTCCCAGAGTAGCTTATGTATATATATATATATATGTACCTAAAAGGGTATCTTCAAAGTTGTCTTCTTTTGACCAAAAGGGGCATTCTCTTCTTCAATCTCACAGTAGGGAAGTTCACAATGGTATCAGCCTCTGCTACCCATCTGCGTGAAATTTTAATATAATTTAGAAAAAATAAACTTTTATTTTACATCTACGATTTGTTTAGTTATAATTTTTAAATAAATAAATTAATTTATTTTTTATTATAAAAAAATAGATTAATCCAGCTTAAAAATTATAACTTATTTATGTCAAAATAACAAATACATTCAGCTTCAAATTTGAGTAAACAATTGTTATCCAATTTTTCTTTTAAGCAAAAATACTAAAAAATTGAGCCCATAAGCAACGTAATGCAAAGCGAATGATCATCAAAACTCTACTATTATATTTGGGTTCTGATTATCTTTGAATATTTTGATGGTGTAACATGTAGGACATAGTGATTCATCTAGAAATCAATTATTAAGAAATCAATGAAGAATTTTCAAATTATAATTAAAGTGACCAATTAAGAGCTGGCTTACGGTAGTGATTAAAAATTATACAAGTGGTGTGTGGAATTTCATATATTTTATTATTTAATAATCAATGAATGTCAAAAAAGGCCAAATTTGAAATTATATCCTTGAGTATTCTTGTTTTCAATGAATTTGAAATATGGCCCCACAAGTTCGGTGGCTTATCACTACTTTTATAATTTAAATAGGCAACAAGGATTTTTTTACATATATGTATTCAAGACCAATAATATATTTATAATAGTACCTTTAATTATTTTAGGCTTCCGTGGCTTTAAAACTTTTGCTAAAGCAAATGAAATTAAAATCAAAGTAAGCAGATCAATTACTTAAAATTGATATAAATTCATGTTGATTAAAAAAAATACATATAACGTTACATATTTTTATTTCCTTAATATATTGAAGATAAATGGAATATATGGCTTGTTTCGTTTCAACTTACAAGCTTCAACTTATTTTTTTTTTTCTCAAAAATTAAATAGTATTTGACTGTTTAACTATTAAATTGAGTTTATTTATTATTTTGGTCTAAATAAATAAAATTTTTAATATAAATATATCAAATAAATAAATAAACAAATAAATACCTGAACTGAGTAACAAAATGGTGGAGGAAAATTGAAGCTTCTAGCCTAGCCAAGTCAAGTCCAGGACATAGCCGTTGTCCACCTCCAAATGGGGTAAAGTTACAGTTACTCATTTCTTTACCCTGCCCCATCGTATTTAAATTTATTATTATAACAATTATGTTTTACACTCATATGCCATGCCATCAATACAAAATAGAACAAATATGAAAAAAATATTTTATTTTTTATCGATTTAATCTCAGAATTTTGACTTTTATCAATTTCATCTACAAAATTCTCTTATTTCATAAAAAAGGCCAGTGTGAATCATTTTGCCCTTCTTTTTTACCATACATTATTAAGAGACTAAAAGCTAAATTAAATAGAATATAAATATCATTAAATAAAATTTAAGAGTTTAAAAAAATTTTAAACTAGAATAATAAATAATAATTTAAGTACCCATTTTTTCACTATTAAGTAAATAATATAAAAAAAGTAATAAAATACAAATTATAATTTTTTTTAGTAATACTAAATACATAAAAACTAACTAGCTACCTTAATTATATTTTTTATTGCATGATATAAGCCTAAATCATTTGGTACTTTTCTTGTTAATATTTTAATTTTCTAAAAAGATAATTAATTAGATAGAACCAACATTTAATATTTATCTCGATGCTAAACCCTCTATTCTATTGCAATGACACCAATTTTAGGCATCATAGTAAGTCATTTAAATTTAAGTAATATGAATAATTAAAAATTATTTCACAAAATAATGATAATTTATTTTTAGTAATATATCAAGTAAATTAACCGGTCATTATTTGATTAAAAAATTATTTTCATAAGAGTTACAAATCAATTAAATTCACTCTTTATTGCAATATAAGTGACGAAAAAAGCTAAATAGTGAAAAAACAGATATAAGAGTTAATATTACAAATCAACTAAAGTCACTTCTATTGAAATTTAATTTTTTTTAAATGCTTAAATTTTATTTAGATGTTTATATTTTCTATTTAATAGTTTTTCTTTAGTTTAATATCAATTTTATGAATAAAAATACCAATCTAATTTATTGTACAATGAAAAATAAGGGCAAAATGGTCCCAAATAACCTATATGACCTTGGAGACGAAATGAATAAAAAAATAAAACTTTGGGACTAAATTAATATAATGGTGGAATCTCATGGATGTTTTTGATAGTTGCCCTACAAAATATAATTTCAACATGAGTAATTACATGGTACGGTTTATTTGATTACAAATCTTAATTTAAAAAATAGTTTTTTGCAAACTAAGATTATTATTATTTTTTCATATGAATCCGATTTAAAACTTATAGTTTTTGTTAGTCCAGAACAACCAAAAACTCAACAAAAGGGTAAATACCCAAATGCGTGCCATTTCTTTTTCTTTTCTTCCCCAAAAATATAAATAAATATATTATGATTAAAAATTGCAACCAAACAAACCCTATCTGACACGTAATAAATTGTACATAGAGATATAAATTACCTGCCATCTCCATGGATTGAATAGGTAGGGGTGGTCATAGTGATTAGCATCAAGGTGAATTGATCTAAAATAAGTGAAAACACACCATCCTTTCGGAATCAAATACCCTTTAATTTCCACATCTTTCATTGCCTTTCGCATCACCCCTACAATTACGTTTCCCATCCTTAGGGTTTCTGTAATCACCTGTTTATTTAACAAATTATTATTTTGAAATTAAAATTAAGAATCAAGTTGTATGGAGAAACAAGAACTATCTGTTAGCTCAAATCCTACTTGCTCTATCACAAGGGTTAAGCTCATTTACATCTTTTATACGGAAAGCACATAACTTGGGAGCAAAATGTGAAATCCCTCGCCCTAGGGGCCCCACATGCCGGCTCTTTAAGGTCTATGGAGGAGGTAAGTCGCGGTAATCTAGCGGTTTCCTAGACAGGAGGCCCAGTGTATTGTGTCCACAAAGATCCATTCCCATAAGGGGGATGAAAATTCCATATTGCGGCTGCCAGGGCTTAAACCTGTGCCCTTGGGAGCAATTTGCTGTTCGAGTACCAACTGAGCAACGCCCGCAGGGGCAGAAAGCACATAACTTATTCATTAACAAGTTTGACTCTAGTTTATTTGGTTGTAGGTTTTAAGAAAAATAATATATTTTTTTTAAAACAGAAAGAAAGGTTCTGTCTATAAGCTAAACATTCAAATGCTCATCAGCTTCTAAGCAACAAATTTGAGCTTAATCAATTAATTTGAAAAATTGTGGCATGAATAAATAACTTACATTTTGTGTGAAGGGGAGGGACAAGTAGTCACTCCAACATAAAGGCTTTCTAGTCTCATCCTTTTGTCTCTTTAGCTTCAAGTTCTCTTCCTGAAAATATTTAATGTTTTAAAGAATATCTAACAAGTAATTATAATAATAAATTAAAGGTAAATAATACTTTAAGGCATTTCCAAATAAATAGAACATTTTTTTCAACTAATACAAACTCAAATCTAATAAACTACGCCAACATTATGAAAAATTAATCGATTCTTGGATTAATACTGGACATGTCTGGCACAAAATCATAGTAAATGAAATACGAGACAACAAAAGAACCTTGCATTATAAAGACGGATTTGATTTAAATTTTTAGAATACATTCAATAATTTAGGTTATAAAATTCTTAAAAATGCATTATTTCTTATTTAGAATAATTTTTTGGAAATTTGCACGGGAAAACAACTAAAACATGTGAATTATACACGTATCTTGTAAAATATGTCACACAAGAAGTATTTTCATACAGTTATATATATGTATTCGGAATGATTATTATTTTTTTAATTACCTACGCACAGATCCAAAGTATTTACTTGCTTGCTAAATTTAATAACTGGACATAAACATGGAAGATATATATATAAATGGAAGGCATATTCGGAATGATCCAAAGTTCTTTTGTAAAATTATTCAATAATTTAGGTTTTAAAATTCGGAATAATCCAAATGGAAGATATATATATATACATATATATCATATTTTCCTACTTTCTCTCTATTTTACCTAATATATTATAGCCATTGGATCGTTTCAGATCCAACGACCAACAAAGTTTGTAAGATTTTTTGTAAAAATTTTTGTCCTATAATCTATTCTAAATATATATATACACAAGAAGAAGAATAAAAAGTAATGGCATTACTGTTAATAGTTGGAGAGCATGGGGGCAATCCGATAGATATTTAATGGCAAGGGTAATAAGGACTGGGACAGAATCTTCTCCTGGTATCATCATTTCTATCATATTATTGGAAATAAAATCATCTGTTAGCTCATCACTTCCATCTTTCACCAAAACATCTGCCACATCTTTTGGAATTTCCGAAAATACCCCTCCTCTCTTCCTTTTAGCTTGCACTATTTTGTGTACTAACTCGGCCATTTTCTTCTTTGCCTGAAAATTAATTAGACCCAAATTAAACTATAATTAATGGATATGCTATAATGATGTTTTTTTTTTTTTAGTCATAAGCCAAGGCAATGAGTGACTTAAGAATTGTACTACTATATAATTACTAGTCACTAGAAAGTTTTCCAAGTTGCATGCACAATATTAATCAAAGCCAGTAAATATTTGGATTATTATAGTTTAATGCGTGCACGTACGTATAGACAAAAAATTTAATTCTTCATATAGACAGATGAAATTTAATAAAAAAAAAATACTCGTATTTTTTATACATATCGAAAACACGTACATAATTCATTTTTTCTAACCCAATTTTCCCTAATTGTAAATTTCTGAAATAATGTTTTTTAAAAAAAAAAATACATAATTTGCTGAATGTGTTGAACGTACTTTTTTAAAATAATAATAATTTATTTAACCGGTTCCTATAGCACAACGTTTTTACTACCCTGTCTAATTATGATACTAATAAATAAAGTTAAGAGTAATTAACTTGCCTGTAATGATTTGTGGAGCCTACTTCCAGGGATATTAACTGGCAGAGACATGAGGCCAGCTATGAATTCTTGAAATTGTTTTTTTAAAAATTCCATTTCTTCACCTCCATCCAAACTTATTAATGCCTTCACTAGCACTTGAAATGCAATCTAATATTAAAAAATAAAAAATAAAAAATGTGGGACCAATTAGTAATATCTCAAGTTTAAGTGTGAAGATATGTAATAGTTATTCATATGTGACACATAATGCGAAAATAGTTAATCATAGGTTAATTGACTATGTATATATAATATGAAAAAAATAAGAGGTAATTATAGTGCCACAGTTTTATCAGACAAATTATTCTAGAAGAGTTACTTTGTCTCTCAAACTAGTTGATTTAGTATGCTTTTGTGAAAAATAAACCTGTTTTCAAACTCAGATGCTTTCTCGTATGAGTTAAAACATTTTTCTTTTATTTTTTATATATGTCAAGTTCATTTTCCCCCACCTATGTATCACTTTAAAAATGAATATATAGAGAAAATTCTTTATGGTCGTATTTATAAAATTTGCATTCATAATCTAAATATCACATGTACGAAATTACAATTTAAAAGCTGCACACAAATAAGAATTAGGGTTTGCTCATCTACATCTTTTAATCAAATAAGTTAGTCTATTTTACGCTAAAAAAATGGGATATATTCAACTTACAACTTATTTAGGCCAAAATAGAAAATAAATTTAGGTTAAATGCTAAACGGAAAAATGAGTATCTATAAACTGCAAATAAATAAGCGCTGAGTGAGCAAGTAATTGAGTCGGGGGTGTGAGAAAATACATCTTTTGCTTCATCTTGGACGTAAATAGTTTGATCCTCTCTCCAACGCCCCATCGATTGTTGCACATACTTTTGCATGTCTCTAGTGATTTGAGCCTTGAGATGAGGTGACTTAAAAAAAGCCCCAATAAGCCCGTGAACCCTCCTTTGTAAGGCCCCATTGATGAGCAAAATAGAGGACTTTCCCATCAACTCAGTTAAGGATTTAGGGTATGATGGTACAAAAACTTTTCCATCACTCTGTAAAATAAATCTACTCACTTCTGCATCTGTTGATATTATTGTTGGGCTCCCAAATAGATGTGACTTGAACACTTCACCATGCCTATATATACATATATATATATACACACAGTTAATCACCCAAAAGTTAAACAATACTATATATTAATAATTTGCTCAACATATATGTGGCTTGTTAACTTAATTACAAAGCTTAGCAAGAAAATTGTTAATTACCAAAAAAATAAAAATTGCATAGAAGCACACCTAATTTAGTGGTAGTGTCTTTTTAGTAATTACTCATTAGTGTAATATAATTTTTTTTTTCACTCCTCCATGATGTTATCATATATAAACCCCATCTCCCTACGACATCATTTTGGGTGTATATGGAGAGAAATTATTTACACTCTTTACATGTTTAGGCATGCCCATCTCAATAACACGCTAATTAAGTATAGATTAATGTGTGCAAAAATAACACAAGGGGTGAGTTTTTATGATATGACCACACATAAACGTGTAATTTTATCATTTTGCACCACAATTTATGTAAAGTGAGATTTGTTTCGAAGAAAGAAAGGCGTTTGACGAACAAAAAATAAAAGATCTCTGGTTCGGTTAAGTTAATTAGGGCTTCAAATACAAATTAACTGCCCTTGTCCTACCATAGTAGCTTAAAAAACAATCGTATGGATACCATGTACATTCCTTTCTTCTTTTTCAATTTTTTTTTTTTGGGTTGATAATGGTTTTGATTTCTAATTATAATTAAGTAGGTTTTTAAGCTCATAAAGTAGCAGGATTGAATCCCATAATATATAACGAATATGTAATAGTGGGACTTTCTTTTTTTTTTTTTTTTTTTGCATAAATATCTAAGGCTTAAATAGGCTAAAAAAATAATGAAACTTACAAACGACGACGTTTGTCCATGAAGCTCTCGGGGCGATCGGAGTAAGCACAAGAAACAAACTCTATGGTTTCCCCTATAAAAGGCCACCCAAGAGATCCAAAAGGAATTAGTACTTGGCTTATGGTTGTTTTGTCCTTCGACGATGATGATCTCGTTGCACATGATTTTATAGCGTACCATAACAAAGATATCATAGCTACAAACATCATCGTACCACACAAATCCTCCATGTTTTCAAACCTTGGTCTGTTTTCTATTGTAATGGAGTGAGGAGGGACAGAGAGAGAGAGGGGATGGTAAATGGTAGTGATATACATGTCCCAATACATATATATATATATATAGGGAAAGAGATCTTGGGACCACAAATTTTGTTGGTCGATGGATTTAAAGCGATTCAGCGATTAAGATATATCAGAAAAAATAGAAAAATATGATATATCCTATCCATTGGATCTGAAGCGATCAAACAGCTAACAAAATTTGTAAGATTATTCGACGGCCGTTTCCATATATATATATATTAAGCCAAATCTTCATTTGTTATAGTTTATTTATTTTAGCTTATTTACAGAAATGGTATAGTACTTTTGGAAGGAATTCTATTTGGTCCGTACGTTTCAATTGCATTGATAATGGTCCCTAATTTTTTAAGAAAAAGTGAAAGTAATTGGTCTCTGCTGAGGATGGAAAGTCCCATTTCCTAAAATGGCCATGATAATGGTTTTGAAATTAAGAAGATACCATCCAATGGATTAAATCTTCTATCTTTTCCGAAAGCTTGGGAATCATATTTTGTCCAATTTGTGGGACGATAATGTACTTTAGTTGAGTTTGCGGATGTTGGATTTTAAATTAAACGTTCGAAGTTAGAGGGAACAAAATTTTTTTTGTGTATTTTAGGGAATAATTTTATTCTTTTTGTATTGAGTTTCCAAAGAGTAGTACTGAAATCGGAATGTGAGAGTCAAAAGGAGTGTGCGTTTGACTTCGTCATATATTGCCCGGAGATTACGTCAGCGTCCTGGTTTGATCCCTCATCTCTTGAACTTGCACACTTAGTGCATCGTAGTTTTGGATAGTTGCACTTTAATCCAGGCCATTGAGCATGATAAATTAGGACTGGAAATGAGCCGAGCTGCTCACGAGCTACTTGAGTTTGGTTCGATAAATGCTCGACTCGAGAGTAAATAAGCCGAGCTCAAACTCAATTTTGAACTCGATGGTGTTAACGAGTCAAGCCTGAGCACATAGTAGTTGGACTTGTTAAGCTCGCGACCTGTTTGAAATAAGTACAATATATAGTTTATCTTAAAATAAATACTAAACTATCTCATTGAAAATTCATTTTGTCCCCTTATAAACTACTATATCAATATGTCATCATAAATATTTTAATCGTTCCAAATTTAAAATTCATTATAAAATATCATTAGTATTTAACACTTTTAGAATTAAACTTGTTGATTGAAAAAAATTATTGAAAAATGTATGGTTTCCATATGGTTTTATAAGGATGTAACTCACAAAAGTTACTAATTTTGAGGCATTTTTATGTGAAGTACACATAATATTTTTAACTCATTCTTTGGTGGATTTCAAAGCTCGTAATGCGAGTTTCGAAACAGAATATTACATCGTCAAAATCATAAAACGGTGTGAATGAAAATTGGGTTCAAAGTGAGGTGTTTAAAGGGGATTAATGTGGGATGTCTAAGTCTTGTAGGAATTATGTCACATCGATTAGACAAAAGGTTCTTATATTGTATATACACAATAACACGTGCTACTAGACTAATCAAAGGCTTTTTATATTGTATATATACAATAACATGTGATACTACAGGTGTAATATAGCATGACATATACACATGTAGGTGGAATCACTATATGCGTGTATAGTCCGGGACAGGCCGGGTTGGGCTCAAGCTCGGGGCTTGGGCCTGGAAGTTGGTTGCACATGGCGAGTTAGACGCGTCCTTATCCTCATCAAGTTTCGGGTCAGGGTCCGAAGTCCAAGCTTAGTTAGGTGTGCGTATGTGTGGTTATCCTCGTCCGGTTTCGGATCAAGGTCCGAGGTCCAAGCATCCAAGCTTAGTTGGGTGCGCGTATGTATGGTTTCAGATCAAGTATTTTAATTAAATACTGTTAGAAATTAAAAAAAGATCCTACAAGTTTCAGAAGTTGCAAGAAAGTTCATATGCCCCTTGGATTCTCTGACTGTCCAGACGCCCCAACTATAATATACAACTATAATAAAAGAAACTTCGCAATATAGCTACAACAAACCACATATGCCATTTTTATAGCCTACGTGCAATGTATATTTAAGTAACTATAATCAAGTATGCAATGCAATGTTCAAATTATACCAATATGAGGGTGATAATATAATAAATCATAATCTAGCAACATATAAATGGAAAAAGGATAAATGCTCCAATGTAAGCTTTTTCATGTAAAATTCGATAAATGTTCGTATGAACTTACATAAATAGAATTATTCCGAGGTTACAAGTCAGTCATTATGTCACACTAACGATGACTTTATGGTTTAAGTAACACCCCCTTGCATGGCTATTAAAAGGGATGTTTTTCAACCATTTTTCTTATTTTGAAAACACATAGTACTTGCACTTTTTATTACTCAGAAAACACAAAGCATTTATGCTTTTTTCACACAGTCATATGGGCAGTCAGAGAGGGTCCCGCACCATAAAATGTTTGACCAAGCGTTTAGATTGCAACTTCCATTAGGGCGTAGTACAGACATTCTACAATGAGAACTCATTATCGGTGTAAGCCAGAGGTAAAAGA
The DNA here is from genome assembly GCA_001753735.1 of Embelia ribes. Taxonomy (NCBI): domain Eukaryota; kingdom Viridiplantae; phylum Streptophyta; class Magnoliopsida; order Ericales; family Primulaceae; genus Embelia; species Embelia ribes. The sequence continues at coordinate 12,062 of MKEJ01069112.1, read as the reverse complement.
ATACAGATTTTTGTGGTCTCGTATGAAATTTTGTATTAAATTCAATTTAAATGTTGTAATTTGTTTTTTTCATTACAGTTAATTGTAATTTAAATATCTTTTGAAGAAATGAAGTTTGTTTTATTTTTAGTTTATTATTACTGCCAATGTATTCATAAATTATTATTTAATTACATCAATAACATCAAAATTTACATAAGAATTGATGAAAAAATAAATAAAAATCAATAAGGAACTCAAAAATGGTTTAAAGTTAGATACAAATTAAGTGGCTCGCAACTTGTTTGAGCACGGCTCAATAAAAGTTCGGCTCAAATACTAAGCTCAAATCAATAGTTTTTCTTGATGAAGCGAGCTCGAGCACGTAAAAGCTCGCGTAGACTCCGATCGTGGTGGAGAAAAGGTCCCCACACCCATGATTGCATCGTTGTCACAGCCTCGTGCATTCATGTGAGTTTCAATGGAAATATATACATCTATCTCTCTCTATATGTATAATAACAACACATTCCTCCATCATTATCAACCTCCACTTTTGTCCTTCTCTCTCTTCCCCCCACCGAAATCAATACCCAATCCACACAACCTTTCATGTTACTTTCATTCCCTATCCCTTTTTTCTTTTTTTAATTTAAATATTGATTATTGATTTGTATAGACTATAAACAAAATGTTTGGGTGAATTATACGAATGGTCCCCATAACGAATAAATAAATAAATAAATTATTTTTTTCCCTATTGTTTAATAATCCTTGAATTCGGAAAAGGTGGTGGATTTGGTCCCAATTTTTAGATAAAGGGGCATATTGCTCCATGTTGTAGTTTCTTTTCGAATATTAACAACTTTAACGTGCTCAAATTTAAAAATGGTAGCAAAATGGATGTACCTCAAAAGACTAATTTACCCCCAAAAAAGTTAAGACCCGTGACTACTTGGTATGTATTCCATAATTAAAGGATACCTTTTTGCCTAAAAGATCTAGTGACGATGCATTATTTTAATAAATTTAACTTGGGGAACATTCATGTTGAACTGAAACTACAGGGACCAAATAATAATTTAGTCGAAGCTATCGATGCCATTGCTTTAATTATTTCAATTTGTTTTATTTTTTAATGCATAAGCGACTGAATGTTTGTACTGCATAATTTATTTTATTATTTTTTCATATTCTATTTCTTCCCTAACAAATCCAGTAAATCTATGTAGTCTGTAGGCAAAGTACATTTTTATTTTTTAAAATTTTTTATTATAGAATATCTAAATTTAATTATGTGTGTATCAATCAAGGATCTTTCTGCGCAGGTCTACCTTCCATTATTATTTTTTTCTCTAGCTTTGACTCAAGTCAACTATACATTATTTTTAATTGTGCCATTTGGGCCTTTAATTGTTTAACTTTTACGTTTTTCATTTATGTAAAGCCGTATACTTCTCCCAAACCTTTTTTATTTGCCCAACTTCCCGTGAATCTATCTTTACATATCTTATGCTAATAATACTAACGAATTAAATCAAACCTCATCATTCCATCGTATGCTTTCCTACTCAACTTTACAACTTTTTAAAAAACAAGATAACATAAGAAAACAACTGAGTACAGACGTCTTAAAACTTTTGGCTTATTTAGTCTTGAACAAAAAAGAAACTTAATTCCAAAGTCGAGCGGTCAAATAATATCCATCTTTTAAATAAAAAAATTCCAAAAACTATATATTATAAGTTGTAATTAAACAAGCTCCTATTTATAGATACAGTTATATTAGGATTTGACTTGTATCTGGGTCTGGGCCATAACTACTTTGGGTTCTCCATTAGGCTGAAATGGGCTTATGCTTTTAGGCCCAAAAATTTGAAATTCTCCAAATTTTTTTATAGAGTAAGCTGACCTGCTGCTCATGTTGTTTATGTGTTTTAGCTGTTGTTCCATGATCCAAAATAACAACAATAATAATAAATAAAAAATAGTAATAATAATAAATAAATAAATCATCACAATTTCACAAACATGCTTGGAAGCAATTTTGGTTGCATTGGGTTGACAACTTAATGGTACTAGTTTTCAGCTATATGAATAAATAAAAATGTTAGTGAACGGAATAAGTATAATTTAAACAAAATTAATTATTTGAAGAGTATCGAATTAAATAAAATATTTGTAATTTTGACAAATTTAGTAAAATACGAATAAAATTCATTTTTGTAGCCGTTTTGCCATTGTGAATTTTGAGAGAATTATTTTTAAATAAAATAATAATATTTAAGAGCTCTGTAATAAATTTTTTCAACGTGTTTTAAACAAGAAATCATACTAGTACTATTTATCTTTCCTTGAGCTCTGTAATACTATTTATTTTTCAAAATTCTCATTAACATCCCCCTAATTTCCTTTTGAATCTTTTTCAATTTCAATTTCAATTTCATTTTCATTTTCTGGGTAACAGGGGAAAAGGGTATAGAAAACTCAGAAGCTCCTCTCTCACTGTCAACTTCCATGTCATCATCATCATCTACACAATACTACTAAACTAGTCACATTACATCAATGGCAGCTCCAGGTCTCATCCCCTCACTAGTCTCACTCAAAACCAGAGCTTCATGGGACACCCAACAAAAGCTCCGATATAACCCACACCGCACCTACCCAAAAAAACCCTCCCTAAACCCTAACCCTAGTTCCACCGCAACAATCGATTCAACCACTGCGATGGTTATTAAACCTTTAGAATCTATAAACCCTTCTATTCTTTTGACCCGCAACAATCAAATTCCTCGGAAAGGTGCAATCTTTATGCCATTTTTTGTACTTACGTATATATGTGTTTGTGCATAATCATTTGAATGATAGTTTTTGTTCTGTTGGGTTTCAATTTTTGGTGTATGATGTGAACGATAGTTTTTGCTCCGGCTGTATTCTAAATTTTAGAGATTATTTCAAGAGAACTCTTCCACCAGTTATTTAATACTATTCAATCCCCCTAGAAAGTAAGGGATTGATACAATGACCCCCAATCCCCTGTTTTATTGTTAAGTCAGTGGGTATCTTGTGGATTCAGCCTCTAATTTAGAGTTAAAGCATAGAGGTTAAAATTTAGGGGTGGAAAATAGGGACACTGGGCAAAACCAGACTCGCATCTATGGTTGCAGCTGGTTTCATCCTCTCATTAGTTTCACTCAAAACCGGAGCTTCATGGTACACCCAACAGAGGCTCTGCTAGAACTCACTTCGCATCCTCAATAAACCCTAACGCTAGCTCCATCGTAACAATCAATACAACCACTCCTACTATTATTGAACCAGTAGAATCATTAATATCCTCACTTCTTTTTATCCTCAACAATCAATTACCTCAGAATGGTCCAACCTTTATGCAATGTTTGCTTATTTAGGGCATTGCTACCAGTTTTACTAGTTTTAACCCCTTAAATTTAATCCTAATATCTCAAACTGTAAATAGACGTTGGGAGGTAAAGAATGTCCACACCAAATCCCCTAAACTTAAAAATTGAACTGGGGATGAAACATTAGTCCCTAGTTCAAGAGGACTGAAACAAACCTTCTATTTTAGGGGGTTGAGGATACACTCTTGGGAGCAATACCGGTGTGAATGACTTTTGTCTAGTTATAGTTTTTGCTATATGGGGCATATGGGTTTCAGCATCCATTAGTGGATTGGTTTTATTTGGATTATTCAATCGGAAATTCGTATGTGGTTTTAGTTACATGATTACATTTATATTTAGATTATTCAATCAAATAAGGATACAAACTTTATGCATTATTTGCTTATAGGCATGTTTGCATGTTATGTGAGTCATTTTTTTATTATATAGGTTTCAATTTCCATCAGCCAATTTCAGTTTCGTTTGCATTATTCAGTCAAGTACCTTAGAAAGGCTCTACCTTTGTGCAATATTTGCTGTTTTACATGTTTGCATATTATATGAGTCATAGTTTTTGCTATATGGGTCTCAATTTCCATTAGTCGATTTCAGTTTTGTTTGTATTATTCAACCAAATACCTCCGAAAGGTACAATCTTTATGCAATTTTTGCTGCTATACTTGCTTGTGTTACGCAAGTCATAGTTTTTGTGATATGCATTTCCATTCCCTTCAGTCGATTTCGAATTGATATTGGATTATTTGCAGGGGAATTAGGGGAAACAATGTACTTGGGTTATGAGACATGGCTGCCTAGTCCACCAAAAGTAGAGAATCCACGTTCAATATACAATGCTGCTCAGTTGGCCTATATTGGGGATAGCATCTACGAGGTTCAAGTTTAATTTGAATTAGAATTCTTTAGCTTTGAAAGTGCTTATTTTGGAGTTTAGGAATGATCTCTAATTGATACACTGGAGAACTGCATAGTGCTTATACCTTAATTTTTGCGTATATATAAACTTCTAGGGTAGTTTTATGTTAAAAGCTAGAAGTTTAAATTGCTCGTAGTTAGACACAGCGAAAGAGTAGTTGTCTTGTAATATGGGAATTTGTTGTGGGGTACAAGATGTTACTATATTTGTATGGTTTGTCCGGGTTAAAAGCCGCCCTCTTAGTTTTCTGTATGGATTGCAGAACACGTAATTCCCAACGGAGTACATTATAGAAATTAAAGAGGAGCCAAAATATTTATAAGTTCATTGTACTGTCATTCTGGAAAATCTGAGTGATTATTGATATGGAGAGCTACTATTATTTCATGCGGTTAAAACCCATTTATCTATTGATGATGATTTGCCTGTTCTTACTGGTGTTTCTATTCTTCCTCAAGGTGTAAGTTACTAAGTTTGTTATTTCTTCTTGTTATTTTCGAACTAGTCCAGTTATATGCTAGAAGGCACTTTTTGTTTCCACCGATGAATATTGAAGAGTATAACGACCGTGTCATGGCAGTAGTACGCAGCGAGGCACAGGTATAAACTATACATATTTTCTCATCGTACGTGGATTACTCAGGCTGTCTTATTCTATTGGTTTCTTTTATTTTCTCTCTATATGTGTTACTGTTATTGGTAGCTTGAATGAATTTGATTTCTCTCTTTCAGGATGCAATGCTTCAGAAGCTTCTTGACGAGAAATACTTGTCAGCAGATGAGAGGTAGATGTCAAATGTTAATTATACCCCTATACCACTTTGAACGATATGTTTGGTGGAACATGTGTAGAATTTGAATCAACTTTTAGTTCTAAACTTGTATCACAATATTCTATTTGATTCAAAAGTTCGAAATACAGTCTAAAATGGATAAAAATCTGAAACAAGTCCTTGTTGCAAGTAGAGTAATTGTGGTTTTAGTGATCAAGGAACTCTGATTTTACTACGATGGATGATGTTATGCTTCTTGCCGTTGTTGCCTTGTGAAATTTTTTTAAGGGCTGCATTAGTTCCTGTCGTAGGAAAATGTGTTTTACAAACTTATTGATATTGTTTAAATCTCTTCTGCAGGGATGTCCTTCGTTGGGGGAAAAATATTGGTACATCTAAAACTCGGACTAAAAAGCGTGTTGGTGCAGCGGTGTACAACCGAGCATCTTCACTTGAAACCCTGGTGAGTTCCCATTTTAGATCCAAGGAAATACAACCATGGAGTATTAGGTACAAGAGGAAAAGCTGCATTAAAAGACTATGGGCATTAACATTCGTCCATAGGAAAAGTTAAATTCCTAGCGGAAAGATTTTCAAGAACCCAACAACTTGTTTCATGTGACAGTGATCGGCTTTTCTCTAGTTATTTACACACTATAGTTTCATTTGTAGGTTGGTTATCTATATCTTACAGATAAGAAACGTTTGGAAGATATCATGCTCAAATTGGGTTTCTCATGCAACTAATTGTGGAGAATGTTAGTGGTAAGTTTATATCTTTTAATATCTAGTATCTCATCTCAAAATTTTTATCTCATACTTAGATGATTTATTATCTAACAAAATATATTTTATATAAAATAGTTACTCAGAATTTTTTTTAATTTCAAATACCTAATCCCCTCTTGCTACTTATTGATAAAGAGGGCTGGAATTTTTTGTATTGTAAGATTAATTTTAATAAAAGGAAGAAAAGACGGAGAGAGAATGACCGTGGGAGAGAGAGAGGGAGTTGACAATAGTGAAAGAGAGAGAGGAGTGGATAGTTATAATTTGAAAGTGGGTAAAAAGTTGGGGACATTTTTATGCTCATAAATGAGTTTAACATGATTTAAAGGACGAGGGAGGCAATTTAGAAATTTGACAACCTCCAACTTTTGTGTATAGAATAGATAGATATATATGGTTTTCAGATGTTCAAGATTGGAATTCATCTCTACCAAGCTTTTGTAGGCTACTTTCACTTTCTTTTCTTCTGCCATCCCCCGAAATTGCAGTGGATCTGGCAAATCTTTGTCCAGGAAAGGGGAAAGGTGGAAGGTATTAAGAGTTGAAGTTAGTTGTTGATTTGGCTAAGATTTACCGCAAAAGTCACTTTTTTTTTGGTATTGAGTAAATGTTTGTGAGAGCTTTTGGTGACTACCATCTGTTACATGGAGGAACCTTACTTGGTGCTTCCATGTTTCTTTCAAAAGTAGTGATAGTTATTGAAAACTAAAAAATATGCTTTATTATACAAGAGCCAACATCACAAAATTTTGCTTGTCATGCTTCTTAATAATAATAATAATATTAAAATATTATTTAGATGTAGTTAGATGGTGTAACCAACAAGAACGAGGAAGTGCTTACCTGCGGGCAGGGGCTGCGACACACTTCCCTTTAAAATAGAGTTTTATAGATCCGATTTTTGACAATTTTCAAAGATCACATACGCATTCCATGGCTCCTAAAAAGGTATCTCTACTATGTCAAAGTCTCTAAATCGTATCCCTTTCACTGTATTGAAGAAGTGTTTTATTCACCGATTTCTTTGCTAACTGGGCTGCAACTTAAACTGCATTGAAGATGTGTTTTTTTCACTGATTTCTTTGTTAACTGGGCTGCAAAATATTGGCTCCGTCGTGATATGAACCTTTCATTGTCCGAAAATTAGCGTGTAATGTAGATCTGTAGCTGCTAAAGATAATTGCTTTTCTTATTCGCATTTACAGCAATGTTTTAAACTTGTGTTAATTTTGACTAGAGGTGATGTTTCATCACTCAAATCGGCTAATTGAGAAACTTCAACCCCAATTACTATTTTCTAGTTGATTTATGGCCTTAATTTGGCATATGTTATAAATCATGCTAGAAAATAAATATAATAATATGTAGGAAAGTAAATTAGAAAATAAAAACTTACGTGATTCAGTCTCAAGTTAAAATAAGTTTACTCTACGGGATTAATATCGGTGTATATTTTTATTATATAAAAGGAGAGATTACAACATGTAAAATCAAGCCGAAAATATGAGCCAAATTGGATCCATTACCATTCTTATTTTCTATCATTTTTCTCTTTTTTTTCGATCTGTTTCTGTACTTTTTATGCGTCTTTTCTACTTTTTCTTTCTGTCTTATGCGAGCCCATTTATACCCAAAAAATGAGCATTTTAAGTTAATAGTGGTGGGTCAAGCTTGCAAAGCGCATAGTGTTTCCATTTAATGATTGGGCTTCATGCTTACTTCAACCACAGTAAAATGTTATATGAATGAATATTTTATAACACTCTCCCTTGATTGGTCAAGCATTATTCAAAATATTGTATCCCCCTTATTTGAATAAATTGGATGATTATATATCATTAATTATTTATTTGAACGATTGTTGTTTAAAAACTCTATCAATATCTTCCACTGTTAGGAAGTTACTAATGATTTCTGAATAGTTCATAAAGATATATTGATCAATAAGTAGTGATCACTTGTTTTGCCCATATTGAACCACTATTCAAATAGAGTCATATGGTATTTTGTGCAAAATTTTAACACCCATCGGGTCGTGTCTTTGATGGTGGAAAGGAAGATTTATAATGTTGTCAACCTACCCCCAAGTCTTGCGTTCGAGCCTTGCACAATCCTTAGGATCAAATTTGTTGGGTCTCAATGTATTTATATCCTTAGTCATTACGCGAATTCTATAATATATTGTCCCAAATAATTTCTGTAAGAATAATCACATTTGTTATTGGTGTATAAAATTTTTGCAACCAATAGTTTGAGATAAATATTCCCCTTTTCTTATCTGTAACACTAATCAATATAATCTCATGCGAATACATTTTGAAACATTTTTTGTTCATCAACAAAATGATATTGTTCTCCCCCTGATTGGGAGAAGTGCAACCAAATAATAAGTTTAACACCTTAGGACTTTTGTATGTTTCATCACTGTACACATGAATAATTTTTCCCACATTGAATTTGTATAAAAATTATCATGCCTTTAGATAGGAGCATGGTACTTACTCAATGAAGACGTGCCTAGAAGTAAATGATACTCATATTTGATCTCATTGTAATACGAGATTCGGGAACACCATCTCTAGGCATGTTTTGTACTTTATAATTATGAAATATACAACTCCAAATATTAATGTAGAGATTTGCCAGCAATTCTAATTTTATACTTCATATGTTTAATACAGTTAAACAGTTAAATCATAATAGAGTTAAGCCATTCATTCACTTTGTTTAGTCATTTTTTTTTTCCAAAAACCGAGAAATAATACAGAGCACCAAAATCTGGGCATCTTATAATCACATTCTCAAATTATTTTCGCTCCACAATAATGGCATAATCAATTAATTTTAAGGGGGCGAATGATCATGCCTCTCTCTCCATATTGACTCAAGCTCATATGTGGGGGCATCTCTAATATGCCGAACCAAGGCCATATTTGGACTAAGGATCCGCACCTACTACCATGCCATCATCTACAATAGCTTACATTCTACCATTTACAACAAGGAATGTAGCAAAGCTGGTTGGAGGGGTCCTTAGAGTAATTACAGTTATTTCTAGTGCCAATTATGCGAAAGTTTCTCATCAATAAATTCATTTTCTTTCGATTGAAACCAGAAATTAAATCTCACTATATATGGCTAGGCTTATAAGTGTAACTATTTGTTGCCCTTAATATGTCAACGGGTTTGATAATATACTCTTTAAGTCATATGGGTATGTTAGTAAATAATTTAGAATCCGGTCAACCATCCTGGACTCGGTTAATCAGGTTCATACTTTTAACCTTAAAAATAACTTAACATCATATTAGTTCATTTCCAATAATATATTTAAAATTCAAAATTTATAAAAATATTTCCCTTCTGTATCATTCTGTTTATATCTGAAAATTGATTAATATGTTTGGCTAAAATGAAAGACAACAATCATTAGCTCCATAGGTTCTGCTATACTTATAAAAGCATCACTTTCATCATGGACCTTTTATTTCTCTAAAGGGACAAGTTAATCATGGCTACTCTGCTCATGGATAACATGGTGCCACCATATTTTAAACCTAAAACATGTCTCAAATAAATATTAATTTAATTCTAATAATAAAATTAAAATAAATTTTTTTTATAAAAATATTTTCCTTTTGCATCACTCTGTCTGCAAGTAATCACATGCTCAACTAAGCAGAAGACCTTGCCAAAGGCTCCACAAGTCATTCTCAATTTCATCAATTTTTTTTTTCAAATGTTGTTGGCCCATCCGTAAAATTTTGAAAGTTTGGTGGCGTGGACCACAAGGTACACTAAACAATTCATGATTTCATGCTACTGTTGTGGACTATCATGATGTCATGGTAATAATTTTTTTTCTTATAAACTCGTTGAAACATTTATAAAATTTCAAACCTCTAAACTTTAGAAAAACAAACATAAGTATTGTTGGTAGTAAGATTGAGTCAAACAAATTATAGCACCAGAAGAATTACATTGATGCAAGAAACCAACCATATTTGTCAACATTTAAAGAAAATTTGACAATAAAATTTCAATTGAATTGATAGAGGGAACGTGGGATGGGACACAACTTGTCGCTTGGTATTTAAGACAATGTGTAAATTTTCAGCTCAAGCAATAAATGGAAAATCGAGTGATAAATATTTTTTTCCCCAAAAACTTAAGTGTATACACACACGCGTATATATATACGGTACGGATTGGTGATGATGATGTGTTATAAATGTGTTAGAAAATAAATAAAATAATTTACAGAAAAGTAAAATAGAAAACACAATAATTACGTAATTTAACTCCAATTTAACAAAAGTTTAACTTAGGTGACATGTGTTTTTATTTAGATAAGCGATGGATTAAAAAGTGGTATAAGATATAAAATAAAACTTAAAATATGGACCAATTTTACTATATTACCACATTTGTTTTCTCTCATTTACTTTCTTTATGTGCATCGCATGCAATGGCACTAGGCGCACAATTTATAGAAAAATGGTCCTCCAATACTTTTAAAAAAAATGTCACAATAAGACACAGTTCTTATCCATATAAATAAAATTTAACAATATAAATTACAAAACATTCTTCAATTCTTTATTGCTATATTCTATTTTTGTGTTTTTAAAGCATTTATTCACCCTTACACTTTTTGTTCGAGTGTCAGATGTGCTCAATCCCAATTTATATGCGAAAGTTAAGAACAATTAAAAAGACAAAATTAAATGATGAGTGATGTTTGTATCAATGTATAATATTTTTATTAAATAATTAAGTTTCATTTTTGTGTTTTTAAAGCGTTTCCTCACCATTACACTTTTTATTCTGATGTCGGATGCGCCAAATCCCAATTTATATGCGAAAGTTAAGAATAATTAAAAAGATAAAATCAAATGATGAGTCATGTTTGTATCAAAGTATAATATTTTTATTAAATAATTAAGTTTCATTTTTACATCAGTCATAGTAATTATCAAATTAAGAATTTTTAGCAATTTTAAAAAATAAGGACACAGGTGGGATCCTTTGCCCAGGAGGTTACATGTTAAAAGGAATTTGGAGTACAATAAAGGGTGTCTAACACTTCTTAGTGAGATTTAAGGCTGAGTAAGTATTTTATAGATATAAAAATAAAATTTTGTAAGTAAAATTATAAAATTATTTCCAAATTTTTATTTAAAAATTTTATTTTTATAATTTTAAAATAACTCCTACACTATTTTAATGAATGGTAGGCACCTTCTTCCTTTGCAGTGACCACTCACTAACAAAGAGTGTCAAATCCCATCTAATTTTTTCGAATAAGAATAACCACGTGGCATGCGCTGATTGTATATACGTAGGATACAACCATTTCTTTTCTTTTCTTTTTTTAACTATTTAACCGCATTTTTCTTTACTATTTTTAATATAATAATAAAATATGCCAATCCAAAAACAGTTGTACAAAATTGAATCGTATAAAATTTTGTGCATTCCAAAAATATCATCTAACTGCACAAAGGATTCGGTTATAATTATAGCAACTCCGTGCCCACTCACTCAAGAAGATTAAAACATGTATTTACCACTTTTTGCAAATAATAATAATAATAATAATAGTAGTAGTAGTAGTAGGAACGGATAAAAGAGAGAGAAGAATTTGGTTGTAATAATGATTTTTTTTGTTAATTTCACACACATCAAATACTAAATTAGAATCAATAATTTTTATTACGTAATTGTCAGTGCGTGAATTATTATTATTATTATTTTCGAATTACCGAAATAAATATTGGGCTTTTTTTAACCTCACAGAATGGCACATAGGACTAGTGGTTGATGGCCCAGAAGGTACAAGCCCCCACTAATTACTACGTATGTATGTTTGCCCAATTTGTTAGTGTGGTTCCAATCGATTTCCATCAATCAATACTCTATTTTTGTAATTAACTCAATTACCAGCTGCCCATTTTTGCTCTACCATAAGAGGAATCCGATAACTATTACTTGCCCATGAATTAGAGAGAAAAAATGTTTCCTTAATTTCCATGCAATATAAATGGTAGGGCTGAATCTCAGACCCAGAGTATATAAGTATAAAATATATAGGGGTGGTTAAATCTAAATGAAAACAAATTACACTACTAGTTTAATACTAAAATTACAAATAAAAAATTTATACTAAAAATTTTAGCC